>UZAN01050596.1:9313-20173 GCA_900618425.1 Echinostoma caproni
ACCAATGAGATAGTTTGTCCACACAAGTTGTGTCCTTGTGCAAAGCTCTCTCACGAGGGTGGTATCCGATCCATTGTCTAGAAAAGCCGCTGCTTGCACCATGCCGCGCGGTTTCTCCACTTGGATTGGTATTATTCCCAAGCGGGCCGGCCCATGTGGCACCTATCTGATAGTGGAGACGGATTTCGGTATATACCCCACAGAGTGTTTGTTGGTTCTATCGACCCGGCCATTATTTGTCCGCGGCTTGACTCTTCCATCGTGGTGTAATAAGGGGTGATGCCGAACCCTGCAATTGTCTTGACCACAGTTGGGTTCGGTTGCAAAGGGCTGCTCTGTGGGTATCACTCAAGCACACAAAGGAGGACCCTGTCTGTTTAGCCATTGTCCACTGGCTCATCACCTTCCTTGCCAAAATCTCTGGGCAGGTAAAAAGCTTGTGAACACCTGTGCACAGTTTGCGCTTAATTGGTCTTTGTGGGTCATATGAGATTAAGTTGGTGCTCGCCCAGTTGCGTGGGGTAGGGTGAACTCGAGATCCAGATGGCGCAAAAGTGGTTGAAGGTCTAGTGATCCTGGTGCTTACCCTCGCTAGTTGACCGAATCGACTATTTGCTTTTCGAGATTGGCAGCCTATGAATTCATTGAGTTCGTCAAAGGTCGCCTCTCTGTTCCTTTTCTTGATTTGATTTGCCTCGGTCGCCCAGGCTGTCTGCAGTTCGGCGGGCAAAAATCCGACTATCGATTCCAGCGTATGAAGTGTATTTAAGGCCAAAAGCTATTCGAGCTGGTTTAGGGCGATGCTGCAGTTCTGCATCTTGATGACCAGGTTTGGTAGAGACCTAGTATCGCCTCGTGTGCGTTTCGCGTTGGCTAACGCCCCGTCAATCATGTTTCGTGCCACTCGGGATGGTTGGCCGAACATCTCCTTCAGTATATTTCTGGCTCTCGGGTAGCTCATTTCCGGGTCCAGCATTGCACACCCTTGTAAAGCCTCTTTGGCCTTCCCCCGACAGTAGTGTAGCAAAAACAGAAACCTTTGCCCTGCATCGTCGGTTTTGCATTCAACGAAATTTTCGTATTGGCGAATGAAATGGCAATATTGTTTGGGATTGCCTTCAAATGGTGTCAGTTCGACCCTTGGCAAAGTGACGTTCACATGAGCATACGTTCTTTGCTTCAGGACGGGTACCTTATTCGGAGAAAGTTAACTATGTGCAGTCTCAGTTCGAGGTGTTGTAATGCCGCTGAAATCGGTCGTTTTACATTTGGCCTGTTCAATCTGCTTTCTAGCTAATCTCAACTCATGCTCTAACTCAGAAACCCGCAATCTAAATATATCAACATGCTTAATATCTGAATCTACATATGAAACAGCACTGACAGGAATAAAAGACCTGAAATATTCTAAAGAATCAAAATGACCCCCAGCCCTCCCCCAGTGACTTACCGGGTTACTTCCTGTTGGGTTCCAGTTTCCTTGGTTCCTCGTTTGGGCATCTTCGAAATAGTTTTCTCATGTGATTCCAATTTGAGTACTGTACGTCAATCAATTCGCACTTGAGTGACGCTTAGACTGTACCGACCAAAACGCGATTGTCCTGGTCCGAGCGAAATGACAAAGACCTCGTCTGTATGCGTTCAATCAAATGATCCTTCGCTCGTTCTGGATAAACAAATCTCAGAGCAACGCGTAGCCCAAATTATCGACAACCAAGTCGATCCAAAAATAATCTACGGTACTATTTCTGCATTATTCACAAATACATAAGGCAGTCATACCTCTGATAGTGAGCCTGGTTCACTATCCAGCCAAAATGTTACAAATATTCACAGAAAATATCTTTCAGATAATTCTGGACCAATAGGAAAATTCTGCACGCTTCAACAGATCAAGCAAAATAATCTTGAGCGTTACAGCCAAAGGGGGTCTAATATAACCAAAAGCAACGGTTAGTTCAACAACGAGCGTCCAATCAAAACTTTGGTCGCAATAAAACAAGAAAAAGCACTGAATCTTATTTACATGTAAGAGCAAAACACTTGAGGTGTGTGTCCAATAGATATTCTTCACCATAAAAAGGTGAAATAGAAGGTTCAGAAGAGAAAATTCACCGACATCAAAACGACCGTCGGAAAGAATGTACGATAGAATGGCGAAGAAAGACAAGGAAATGCAAGGGAATTGAGAGGAATTTGCAGTCTTTTTGACTGTTTCAATGTAAATTCAAAATAGTAGTGACCTTAGATCTCACCCTTGATGCACCTGCTTGTTGCTCTTGCAGGTTCGCTCGGATGATCACCAACCTTCACACAGAACTTGCGATGACTGAGGAACCGCACCACCTAATTTCTCATCGCTCCATTCTATCCTGCATCTTGTAGCTTGAAGTCCAGCAACTTATGACTAATTGAATGGAAGGCTTAGCAGAAGTCCAGGTAACAGACTTCGACCCGCTGACCTTCCTCCAGCCTTTTAGTAACGTCATCCAAAAGATGACCAGGTTAGTCAGACTCGACTTTTTCTCGGTCAACCCATGCTACTCTGCTGCCAAGAGGTTGTGGTCGGTTAGATGCTGACATTTGCCCCCTGATGATCCATTCCAAGCAGTTGCACAGAACAGATGTCAGGCTAACTCTCGGTAGTTGCTCACCTTGTGCCTAGGTCCTGACTTGTATAGAGCAACAACAGTCACCTTCCGCCAGTCCTCTGGTAATACTCCCATCCTCGGGGATTGCTCAAAAAGGATGGTTACCGGATGTGCCAGAAGCCCTGCTAGTGATCAGACTATAGCAGGGTGTATTCCATCCGGCCCTGCAGCCTAATGTCAGTTTAGTAATGCGAGTTCTCTGGCTAAATCACTCTCGTGGATGATTATTTCACTAATCGGTATATTCAACCGCGGTGCAGTGGACTCCACAACACCCCTTTGCACACGTTGACGGACCGCGAATCCATTCCCGTACAATTGGCTTTGTTCCGTCGCACGATTGGTCCGGATGCTCTGCGCTTCATAAATGGATTCACTGACAGTCCGGATGAGGACCGTGGAGATTGACAAGTGGTGATGGCGAAGATGGAACGGTATTGTCTTGGCAAATCCAACGATACATTTTCAACCAGAGAAGACAGCAGCGTGGTGAGTCCCTCGACGCATTCATCTTATCCCTATAATCACTGGCTCAGTCGTGCAATTTCTAAGCCTTTCTAGAAGAGAGTCTAATAAAGGATTGAATTGTCTTTGGCCTACGGGATTCTGCTTTGGTGAAGCGTCTCCTAAAAATTCCAAAGCTGACATTGAAACAATGCATCAACATATTTCGGAGTAAAGGGGCAGCAAAGAAGCATATGGAGACGCTTACCACAATAGAGGATTATGGATTGTGCAAAATTGGTGCTGAAAATCGAACACATTCAACAGATGCTTGCCGTTTTGTGGCCGCATACATCTTATTGGAAGAAGCAACTGCCCTGCTTGGGGAAAACGTGTGGTAACTGCAAAAAGCGTAATCATTTTGCAGCAAAGTGTTTCGGGAAGAAAGAATCAACTTCAGAACCTCACGTTCCAGCAGCTGATAGTGTCAATCGTGTACAACTACCAGCAAAACGGAAAGGTATATTTGCGAAAATGTTGGTAAATGGAGAAGAAGTAACGTTTCAACTAGATTGTGGTGCGTCCGTTAACATAATACCGAGAAATTGCGTACCCGATACCAAATTGGACTCTACCCGGATGAGATTAGTTATGTGGAACGGTGCAAACGTGGAGCTGAAAGGAGAAACCACTATTACACTGAAGAATCCCAGGAATGGAGTATCTTCTGTCGTGATTTTTGTCGTCGTAGAGCCGGGTTATGTTCCAATTCTTGGATACGAGTCCATCGAGCGACTGAGTTTGATATCGCTTAACTATAATTCATTTGCTCGTCACGTTTGTAAAGACACCTGAAAAATTATGCCTCTGTTTTCGATGGAAAACTGGGAAAGTCGCCGAGAACTGTGATACTTTACATTAACAACGCGGCCGAGCCCATTGTTTTACCAACGCCGCGGATCCCACTTGCTGTTCGAGAGAAATTTTCGCTTGCAGTGAGTAACCTTATCGCAAAAGGCGTTCTGGAGAAAGTAGGTGAACCAACGGACTGGGTGAGTCAGGTTGTGTTGGTGACGAAAAAGTCTAGATATTTGAGAATATGTATTGATCCAAAACCATTAAACAAGGCATTAATACGGGAGCACTTCACACTACAAATGTTTGATGATATACCGCCGGAATTATCTAATGCAAGATACGTCAAGAAGGTGAATTTAGCCTCTGCGTTTTGGCATTTAGAGCTGGACGATAGATCAAGCTACTTGACCACTTTTGATACGCCACTCGGGCGATATCATTGAAAAAGACCGCCGTTCGCTTTGAAAGTATCAAGTAAAATTTTTCAGAAAAGAATCATTCAAGCGGTAGATGATTTACCCGGTGTATTGTGCGTGGTGGACGTTATTCTAATTTTTGGCGAAGATGCAGATGAATACAACAGAAGATTTCAAGGATTTTTACAGCGTTGTATACGAGACGGAATCAAGTTGAAACAGGACAAGCTAATCTTTTGTTAATCGGAAGTCAGCTTTTGCGGTCACGTACTTACAAGTCAAGGGATCAAAACGGACCCGGAAAAGGTAACAGCGATTAAAGAAATGCCTCCCCAACCGATGCGAAAGGCGTATCACGATTCAATGGAATGACAAACTATTTCAGCACATTTCTCCCAGAACTAGCGGAATCGATGCGGCCAATTCGACGTTTGACGCATAAAGGAAAACCATGGTTTTGGACACAAGAACAACAGGCGGCTTTTGAACGCGTCAAGTCCCAGTGCTGGCTTACTTTGATCCCAACTCACCTCTATGCATACAACGTGAAAGTGGTCAATTTGATTTAGGTGCCATACCTTTTCAAAATGGCCGTTCATTAGATTACCAGAGTAGGACACTAACAGCCTGTGAACAAAGGTACGCCCAGATTGAGAAAGAAATGCTAGCAATCGTGTATGCGCTGGAGAAGTTCAATGATTATATATTTGCTCGAATCACGCATGTATACTCAGGTCACAAACCACTGATCATGATTGTGGATGTCACTCCATAGAGCACCAAGGAGGTTACAATCCATGCTGATACGTCTAGAGAAATACAATTATGAACTGCATTACGAACAAGGTAAACGCATGTTTGTGGAGGACACGTTGTCACGAGCCACACTGCCCGACACAGGACAGGAACAAAAGATGGAATCTGTGAATGTTGCAATGACGTTGACGCTGTTTGAGATGTCTCACATTCGAACTGCAACTATTGACTATTTGAGCATGCAAGAACTCAAAGGAGTTAGCACTCGTGGTTGGCTAGAAAGCAAAAAAGCCCTTCCGATGGACGTATTGTCCTACCTCAAATTCCGAGATAAACAAACTGTGCCTGATGAACTGATTTCTTGTAGTCAAATGTTGGTCGTACAAAAAGCGATTCAACAAAATGTAATTGGTTTGGAACATTTCTTTCCCGCAGGTACCAACGGATGCCTCAGTCCGACGAGGCAGACATACTTTTGGCCAGGTATGTCACAACAGATAAAACAGTCGATTGCTAAATGCGGAATTTGCAGGAAGTTTGATCAGAAATAAACGAAGAAACCCATGAGTATTCGTGCAGTACCAAAAAGACCATGGCAGATGGTTGCGCTGTATATCTTTTATCACGGAAAAGACACCTACTTGATAAGTGTTAACTACCACAGTGACTTCTTCGAAGTTGATTTACTGCGATCCAGCACATCGGCGGATATCATTGATAAACTGCGCGTTCATTTTGCACGACACGAAATACTACTTCAGGTGATTTCCGATAGTGACCCCTATTTTCGTAGTACCCAATTCTTAAAATTCAGTGAACAATGGCATTTTGAGCACCACGTTACCAGCCCCTATCATAGTCAGTCCAATGGCAAAGCAGAAGGCGCAGTCAAACAGGTAAAGAAACTTATCAAAAAATGCGGCGCGGATGGTAGCGACCCACTAATGGCCCTGCTCGAGTTAAGGAACATACCGTCGGCCAATATGGGAACCAGCCAAAGCCAACGTTTATTTAACAGACGCACACGCACGGTTTAACCTATTTGCGACCAGTTACTACAGACACACTACGCCATCAATAATCATACAGTTAGGGCTAAGAAAACGCATGACGCTACAGAAGAGGTATTACGAATGCGGCAGTAAACATCTGTGCTCACTCAGATCGGGAGACACGGTTTGGATACAACCACTGGAGCCAACGGAGTAGTTGTGGGCAAAGGTAGAAGTGATAACACGAGCAACAAAAAAGTCGTATCTAGTGAGCTGTGGTCAACGGATAATACAGAGAAATAGAGTTCATTTGAGTAAAGGGAAAGAGAATGGTGACGAAGACGAAGAAAGAGATGATTCTGATATTACTCAGGAGGGTGCAGAAACCTGTGTACAAGAACTGCAGCAAAAATACCAACGACGGGTAGGACAGCACAATCTCCATTCTGAACACAAATTGGACGAAAATAACGATCAGGATCATAATGAAAAACTTCCAAAAGGTGTTGGAAGGTGTTGTTTTAATTGATTGTTTGTTTTACTGCATCAATTGATCTATGATTGGTCCGTATAAAACTTTAATTTTGCAGACCGAACAATCTGACTGGTCCAGGTTTATATATAAACGCCTGTGATTCCCTTTCCACATATGATTCGTGTCCAGTGTACTTGCGAAAATATATCGAGAGCATTTCTTGAAGAACCGACTTTTGACACCAGGTTTCTTTCATACATATATTTTCCCTCCCGTTGTAGAGGCTGTGCCTTGTTACGAGCCTTCTTGTATTGACACCACGCCTGATACGTGCCACATATTCCATAATTTGCCCAACATCGTCTACGTGTTTTATGTGCCCTATCTAACCTTGGCCGCCACCCCACTGGCCTGTGGTTTCCACGCCTTCGAAATAACGGCGCAGGCTCGTCCATAAGCCGGCGTATACCTACTTGGATCTTATCCCATCTCTTCTTCAATGTGGGATTTTGCTGTCCAGATGACCTGCTCCGCTGCTTCACGCAAAGTCACCTCATTTACACGACAATAGCATCATACCAGTGAGGCTCCTGGCTTTCTGTGTTTTTCCGTGAGCAGGGATCTCAAAACTAGATGATTACTTTTGCCCAGTGGTTCTTCTAGTTTTATTTTGCTTACATCCGACGCGTATCTTGTTATGACTAGCTTCAAGATGGACGGCCTCTGATGATCCCTGAATCTTGTGGTCTGCGTACCGTGTTGTGTCAGCGTATCAATTATAGTACAGTTTCACCTGTAGAACCACTCGTTGCACGTGCTTTCACCCAGTCACTCTCCGGAAGGTTGAAATCTACAACTATTAAAACCCTTTAGGACTTCGAAGAAAACGCCTGCATGACCTCATGTAGCTCACTGTCGTTTATCGATGTTAATTGCGGTGCTCTGTACACGCTCAGGACTTGCGGCTGATTCAAATTTGAGTACAGGTTCTTGCCCCGTGAGCGTATTGTTTGCCTATGTGTGCTTCGACAATAAACTATCCTTTACGAGCCTACTTTTGGGCCCGTCGGTGCCGACTATGGCACCTTTTCAATCCAGGTACTACTTTGGCAGCTGATACAGTTTCATGCTAAAGGAGAATGGCTGCAGAAAAGAAAAAAGGAATGCCTGCAGTCTGGGTATGCACCTAACTGAGCGGTAAGTGGGATGAGGCAATGCTATACCCTAGCCGGTTTTCTAATTATGGGGGGATTTGGATATACCTGGTAGGGTGCCAGAGAAGCTTGTGCATAAAATATAAGAATAGGAATTGAGGCACGTAGAGTGGAGGGTATGGTAGGTAAAGTATTTCGAGGGGTTCTCGTTTCAGTAGATTGGCGCAAAACTATGATCTGTCGTCCGAGTTACCCGAGTGCTCTTTCGTTCCTCTGTGACCCCGAGTCTTCTGCGTTCACCTTTCAGCACACACGTTAAGATATGATCATGAGCCGATGGCATCTAGGTTGTCGGGGCACTTTTCATATGGTGATGGTATACAACAGGTACCCTTTTGGCTATTGAACTACCTAAGTCTATCTACAGCACGGTAACATCGCTGACCCTGTCAGGTTCCCAGAGCAAAACACACTAGTTGCAGTCCATCCAGGGCCTAGCGTAGACCCGGTTTAGGAGGTTTAGGAGGATGGTGGTGGTCGGTATGACGCCCCTCGGTTCCCTTATCTACCATTCGGAGCTGCAATCCGTTATTAGTCGAAACAAGTGGGAGCCTTTTTTAATTCCATTTAAACCTCAACCCATAGTTTCTTAATTTTTCTCTCCCCCCTCCCCTTCAGGTCCATATTGGGTGCTCAATTGGATTAGTAAATGCCTTGGCGAATCGTAATTGGGTTTGTTGCCCCCAACGCCGCTTACTACATGTCTTTTACCACTCACCTCTCGAGTTCTAGTGGAGTGGACAAAGGGAAAGTTTTCTCGCTCAAATGAGAGAAGTGAACTCCTCGGTGAATCGTATTTGGGTTTGTTGTCTTAAACTCCGCTCACTACAGGTCTTCCACCACTCTCCTCTTCAGTGGGGAATGGATCACCCTCACTACATCAGCCTATGGGTTGTTGTTTGTTTGTGAGGTATGGACGCATCAGCTTCCCTGTCGCCGCTTGATCTCACAAACGTCCTGATAAGAGATACACATGGAGCTCACCGTCCCCACCTGTCTCCTTTGACCTTCGTAAAACTTAAGCTACTTACGGTGGAAAGTAATTTATGCTGTGATGCTCTTTTCCCTATACAGAGTCAAGTTTGGGGCATGCTTGTATATTATATTCAAGGTAGGGTCTTACGTAGATTCTATTTAACATTCTGAAGAACTCGGGCTCCAGTCTTCCCAGGTTTCGCTTTATTAGGCTCTGTACTAGACTGCCTCGTTTCACTAGCCGATTGCAGTTTTTTGAGATGTCTGGACGATCCGACAGAACCGACCTTAGACCTGTTTCCTGTTTAACTACCGTCAGTAGCACCGAGATAAGATAGTATCTGCTGTCTGTTTCTCCTCTGACGTGTAGTAAATGGCATTTTGTCGGGTTTCAAGGGGAGACCATTTTCGATTCCCCATCGTCGAATCGCATCTAGGTTGCGTTGGAGGATTACTTTGTCCTACTCTTTTCTGATAATGTCCCAGATCTTGACGTCATTCGTGTACAGGAGACACTTAGTTGTTAATAGTTCCGCCAAGTCGTTCATAAACAGTATGAAGAGTAAGAAGCCTAATATAAATCCCTGTGGTACTCTATTTAGGACTAAGTGGTGACTTGGAAGCTCCCTGTTGACCCTCACCTGGTAGCTACGATCACTTGAGTAGTCTTTCAGCCAGCTTAGACATCTTCCCATTATGCCACAATCAATGAGTTTGTCGCATAATTTTCGATGCGGTACCTTGTTGAAGGACTTGGAGAAGTCTGGAAATATAATATCCACGCTTTTCTCCGTGTCTGCTTCTTTATTTTAATCGTCTGTCGTCGCTAGGAGGTTTGTTAAGTATGACAGGCCTCTGCAGAATCGGTGCCGCTGTGAATTGAGGAAGTTCGAAATTCTAGGAAATTCTCTTATTCCATCGTCTATTATGCTTCCCATTACTTTTGAAAGTGTGGAAAGAAGGGCTACCGGACGATAGTTTTCGGGGTTTGTGCAGGATCCTGATTAGTATATCTTAGTTAGTTAGTTGGTGGATTTCCAATTGTATGGGAGTTTTTCTATGTTTATGGATGCCATAAACAGCTGTGTAAGGGGGGCACTCAGAATCCCTGCAGATTTTGAGAAGAACCGCCGGTATGCTATCCGAACCCAGAGGTATTTTCGGGAGGAGGTTACGCAGTTTGGCCTCGACGGTGGCTCTATCAAAATATATGACGGAGAGTACTTCGGTTGAAGTAAGCAAAGTAGAGTCGGTTGGCTGTTGTTCCGCGTATAGTGGGTCTTTTTTGAATAGAGTTTCGCAGTGCAATGCTAAGGCTTTTGCGGCTTCCACGTTAGAGGAACTTCAGTATTTCCCGTTTGTATTATGGTGATGCCAGTAGTGACTGACCCAGGCTGGGCTGTCGATAGAGCAATTAAGGAATTTCCTTTGCTTTCTCCTATAGCTGGTAGAGCATTCTGTCCGTAAGCTGGAGCGTAGTGTAGCGATTTCTGAGAGTCTTGTAAGACTCGAAGTATTCAGGCGTTTGAGTCAACTGATATCTAATCTACGATGATTGCTTTAAGCTGATCAGCTTCTTAATCCTGCTCCTAAGGGAAGTTCATTTAACATTTTTGGGTTTGACATTAGGCAAAGGAACTAGGTCGTGGATTGTTAGCTGAAGATTGTTCAGGATTCTGCGCCATAAGTCATCAACTAATGCCTCACTTGGTTGTTCCGTCCAGTGAAGTGCTGGTAAAGCTCTGTTAAATTCCTCATATTCTACCCTGTAGAAGTTCCACCCTGCGAGTAACCATCTATATTTTTAGTGGTGCAAAATAGGAATTTGAACACGATTGTAGCATGGTAACTTTCTTAGTGGATTCAGTATCTCTATATCGTTCACCGGAAGCCGGTCGTTAGCAAGGCCGTAATCGAGCATGAATGCTACTCCTTCCGAATTCCACCTGGTGGCTGGTTGCACGGACTCCACTAGTCCCAGCTCAGTACATAGCTCTAGAAAGCAAGTCTCTCCGGACTTCGCTGGACCGGCGACGTTGTGGGTCGCAAAATTGATGGACGGGAGATTGAAATCTCCCA
>UZAN01050597.1:0-20171 GCA_900618425.1 Echinostoma caproni
TCTCTCACAAAATGCAATACACTCATACATACTTAGTCGACCTGGGTAAGTTTAACCATCATTGAAGTCACTGCGGCAAGCGGGAAGCGGTTGTTTGACCAGTCGCAGAAATGAGTGAACCAGGGCACTCATACAATTTTCAAATGTATTTTTTTCATTTTCTATTTCAAAAATATTTGAGTTTTAAACAATCCTTATGCGTTTAATCACCTCCCTGTTGTGTATCGTTTTCTACCATGAACAATGGAAGCAAAGATTGAGATGTATGCACTTCTTGGTTCTTCATACCCAATTGCCTGTCTGGTCAATTCAACTCTGAATGTTCATTTCCTATGCGTGTTCCAACATGCTGCTTCGTTATTTCGAGAGCTAACCTCTTTTGGTGATGAAAGAGTCCTTTCAACCTTTGAAAGTGAGGTTGTTGCATAAGTTCCCGTCGTGTTTTACACCTTTATTTTCAAAGAAATCAAAGAATTTTATCAAACAAAATAATGATTCGGTCAATTATATATTCACTGAAATCATTACATTTTAACAACAAAAGTAATAACACTTGAATCAATTATGTACTCTACATCATTGTTCGCGAATTCTTCCCATCTTTACACTAGTTTGTTGATTCCATTTCGCCAGAGATCCTCAGGTCGACTCTCGCTGAAGTTGTTGAGCCAATTCTGAAGAGGATCCCGATTTTTTGAAGTAAGACCTCTCATTTAATTTGAAAGGCAGCGGAAGAAATGCTATTCCGTCGGGGCGAGGTCTGGATGATAGAGATGAGAGATAGATGTTGAATGACCTCCCAACTGAGCTCTTGGGGTGCAATCTTGACGATTTCTTTGCAGGGTGTGGTCGAGCATTGTCACGGAGGAGGATCACCTGGCTTTATTGATCCGGTCTTTTTTGTTGAGGCGCCTCTTTGACTCGATGCAATTGTGCTTTATAGAGATTCTTCTCTACTGTCATGTTCTTTCCAAGCATTTTCCAGTGGGTTACTCCTTCCAAATCCCACCATACGCAAAGCATTGTCTTCATCGGGTGCAGGTCTTTCTTGATCCATGGCTTAGGCTTCTCTCCAGGACTCAGTCACTCTTTCCTTTGTTTCATATTCGCATAGAGACACCATTGCTCGCCTTCGGTGATGATTCTGTATAAGAAACTTTGCCTGTGGCCATGCATTCCTTGGTATCGAGCAACATTTTGAACAGCAATGGTAAGTCGCCTATTTTTATGCTTTTGGGTGAGTTCAAGCGGGGCCTCAGCTCCAAGCGTTTGAGTGAAACCCATCAACCGAAGGTAGCTTGAAGTTGTCGCAAAATCACAATTCATTTTTTCACTCAATTCTCTGCATGTCTGGCGGTCATCTTCCTTCAAAAGATCCCTGCATTCGTCCTCGTCCATTCCGACTGGTCTTCTGGAATGTGGAGTATTGCAAGGTCAAAATTATCGTGGTTGAACCTGGCAAACCAATCCCGAGCAGTTCTCTTGGCTACAGGGTCCTCTCCACAAATATCTCTGGTAGCTTTACTCACTTTTAGACCACGATTAAAAGCCAAAAGTAGGTGTCAAAAGTGCAATTTTTTGTCGACTTGACAATCCATTTGATGTTGCTAAAAAACCAAATAATATAGGCAACAACGATCACTTTATTCTTGTAGAGCATAGCATGGGCTTTCTAATGGTATATAACACTTTATGAAACATCCAACAGTCTCTGTAGAACAAATAGTTTCATGTAACGGCGGGAACTTATGCAACAACTTAATATATGAAGACAAATGCAAAGCATATTTAAGGATATCAGCTTTGAGTGGAGATCAATCAACTACGTCATATTCGTAAAACCTTTAACCAGTCGATGTGAAATTGAGAAACTCTAGAGTATTTCTGCTCGTATTCAGATTCCATATGTTCCTGGCTAAATCCAAATCGATGGAGGCGCATGTTATGTTGAGCGACGTATTTTGCCCACAATAAGCTTGCCCACGCGGGTGTTTAGATAAGGCTTATCCAGTGGATAACATGAACCGAGTTTCTCTCGTAATAACAGTTCTTCATTACTTTCAATGGTTAGGAGCCAAAGATTTCATGCGTTCTAAATGTGAGTTTCCGCGTTTGGTACCCAACTGGATCAGCGATACCGATGAAACTCTAATAAATGAATTCTATCAAATAAGAAATATTAGTATTAATGACAAGTGTGGTGAGTTCTGTTATTCTGGAATCTGAATTATAATACGTTTTGTGTATTTTACCAATGGCTTGGATGCAGGTCAAAGATGAAATTTCTGGAATGATCGCGTCTGTGGATACACACAGGGGCGAATGTGGTGCATCGAAGTTTGATTGAACGATCGCTCGCCGCTTGTGTTGAAGTGAGGACCGTTCTGTGAATCGGTTAACCTCGGGGTAAACAGGGACAAACGCCAACGTTTATTTGGTCCAGTGGGAACAATATGATAAACGAGTAGGAGAATCGGAAGTCGGTTTTCAAGTTTTGATCCTCATCACTCACGAGTATGTAAAAATGAGAGCTACTGCAAAACCCGCCGATGACTGAGAAATCCCTGTGCAGTTGTGTAAGATATTTTGAGGGTATCCGGTCATAGAAGAGTTCATGAAGAATCTCTATGTGTCAAGTTGGAAGAAGATCTAACCAAACTCAACAAGTTGGAGTATGCATCGAGGCTACTGTTGGAAGAAAATAATCTGATTACATCACGGAAACCATTTTTCCTAAGCAAACACCATCATTCTATCTTATACCCACACACCCACTGATGACGCAGATTGGTATTATGCAAAACTTGACTGGAAGGCCCTAATGTTTCGACAGGTGCCAAGTGTTGCTCTCAGCTGCTTGTAAGAACATTTGACACTATAGATTGTCGAAAAGGATGTTTGCTTTCCATAATGTTTTTATTGAAACACAAAGCAAATTACTTCAATATTCATACTGAAAATGAAGCCAGAATCAGAGCATATTGCACGAAGTAATTTAATTGTATGGATAATCCCGACTTATTAGTGTCCGAGAATGAAAAGTAAGTGGTAGTGGGCTTTAGGTGAGCATTACTATTGGATAGATTTATATTACATGTTGATCACTGGTGAGAAGCCGTCTTTTATTGAGTAGTTCTGATAGTTTGAATGACGAACGTATTCACCCCATGAACCGTCTGGCTGGTCGATGATGGTCAAATGGTTAACACCTCCCCGTTATCACCCCAACGGTCGTGTGTTGGAAGCCCATCAGAATCGTCATTTTCTTGTTCTTGTGTTGTGGAACAGCCATTTTACTGATCATATACCGCTTACCGAAAATTGACTGTATATTTATTTGTTCAATAAAAACAATTAAATAAAGGAAAAAGTAGCTCATTTCCTAGTGCTCGTTTCCATTTTGAGTGTCAGATGAGCTTATTATGGAAGGTTTGATCAGGTGATGGATATATGCTAGGTCTATCGGTGAGTAATTTTCAATTTATTCTGAATTTGCGAAGGAGATGCTCTACTTCTGTATGCAGGGCAAATGAGTTGCTCCAACTTTGCCCGTTAGGACAGTAGATGCTTTCCTGATCGGCAGCGTCAGCTGGATGATGCTATTGAAAACGCATCGAGTCGTGCAGCGGGATCCGGGGCGATAATTTATCTACGGTAAATGTGATTGCAATTCGAACAATTCAAATGTCAAAACTGTTTGTGATTGACTTTTTCAAGTGGCGTGTCTCCGACAATTTCGCACGAGGCAGTTACCACTGAGTACATTTCCCTTCTAGGACATTGGCGTCGGGATCTTGGCGTGAATGCATTTACATACTTAAATATATATAGCATAACAAATAAAGCTAGTTTCTCGAGGGTTAAATAAACGTATTTATTCTGATAGTTTGTAGACGGTTATGATGGAGGAGCTTAGAAATTACTGCACACCTTCGTTCAAGTTGGGTCGTTAGCATTTCCGTTTAAACCCGATCGTCGATAGTAGCTACGTGTGAATCATACCACGTTTATCAAGGGTCTCCTAGGGGATCGCCAAATGTATGCCTTTAGTGGAATGTAACAAGATAAAACAGTGGTAGTTGGACGAACAACTTGTGAACTCCAAAAATGTGCACATTTCGATACATAAGGGACAATAAATTAAAAACATGCGACCATATATGGGAACTTGTTCTTGCTCAAAGGTACATTTTTGAAAAAAAACGAAAACTTGTCGCGGAGTTTAGTTTTGGAAAGCTCTCAACAAGCAGAATAAACGTATTTAAGTGAGGATCTTCGGATCATTCGCTACTTGTGAACTCATTTGATCATTCACATATTGTGCTGCCTGATCCGGTATAGAAGTCACGAGTGAATTGCCCTCACGATTACGATTTTTGAGTCTGGCAAGAATGCGTTTCAAAGTGCGCTTCCAGATGCTGATGCTTCTTTTGTTCACTCTCGTTCGCACGAACAATACACAACAGTGTGAAGACTGCAAGCAGGTTGACTAACTTCAGCATCGTTTTTGAGAATGACCATGTCTTCATTATCATCATCATCATCGTCATAATCATCATCATCATCATCATCATCATCATCATCATCATCATCATCATTTTCAAGATTCCCGGAGTCATCACTCTTATCAATCTCTCAGCCAGTCTCCAAACGTGAACTCACTGTGTGTTACCAAATGCATCCATAGATGTGGTGGTGATGAATGTGTCGATTCCAGAAACTCTCGTCCTTCCAACCTCCAGGCGAATTCTTGATATTAAAGAAAAGAATTCCTCTTGATGCGCAGTGTTGCTAATGATGCAAACAGGCAATGGTGTCCACTCCATAGTTCCAGTTTACTCCGACTCACCGTATNTATTGAATCGATTTTATGTATTACATTAACCGCACTGGATGTTTGGTGAAGCGTTATGTGTGAAGTTGGTGCAACCGTAGGTAGAAAGCATTGCAATAATCAGTGGCAAGTTGTCAATTTTGGGTTCACATGAATTTCATCTACCCGGTGGAGATTCTAATATTCATCATTTGCTGTCTAGTGCCGTTAGATTCAATATTTCAACCTTCAAGTTACCAAGTTTGTTTTGAATGCATATTGCATGGTTGTTTTTTCGTTCCGTGACTTGTTCTCTCAAACAAACTAGCATTTCGTTATTTAAATCGGAAGATATGCTTAGTCCATTTTACTGACTTATATTCTGAACACGGTATATAGCAGAGAACTGTTTGTAATCACTTCACGCCTGCGTATCTGATTCAGTTCGGATAAAGACGTTGTTACTGAACATCAGTAGAGGTACATTCGTAATTATCTCAGTACGGTGAACCTGTGGCATCGACGTCCATGTCAGACACGTTTTGATTCTCCTTGTTTTCCTTTACACATTATTGAAAAATTTATCAGAAACTTTTCTTGAGAAATCGGAAGCATAGTTTCCCCCTGACGAATTTGAATGAAGAAGCCAAAAACACAAGTTTGCGCAACATATCCTACATTATTTCTCTGCATTTATACACGTGCATACTGCGGTCCATGTGATTATTAATGTATGTTCAGTAAATAACAGAATCATAGGCGGAGAATAATTGCGGTCAAAATTATTCACCAAACACATTTCTAACTAAGTTAGCGCCATAGTAATAAGCTGTTCGCGCCGTTTACACAATTTCGATGGTAATTTTGAATGGTTAGTGTCTCAGCGTATTTCAGAGCCCGGTTTTATTACAAATGCTTTTCAGTTTCTCTAAAATGCTTGGAAGTAAAATAAAAATAACGTGCACCTCCTCCGTTCTCGTCACTTGGCGTACTCGTTGACCGTTTTTGAGGGAAGCGAGTGTGGTTGATGACTGTAAACTCTGTGTCAGATCGTCATTGAACAGACCTACAAAGGGAGCAAGACAGAGAGGTTTCAGAACCATTAACCGTATGCTAGACATGACTTCATCGAGTAATGTACATTCCTATTTCATTTTCCTAATTATCTTTGCGCGGTCGATAATTCGTGTGGGACGTTTTGTTGATATTGCCGGTCGAAATTCTCCTCCAGCATTGCAATTATTATTACTGCCAATAAAGAAGCCAATCAACATGAATCCCTCACCGTTGCCGATCAGCTGAATGCAGTATGTTCTGATAAATCTAGCAGTCAGCGAATCTTTTCCGATTCCATCTATGTGTTCTATTATTTTCCGTATCCTTAAACCTTGAGGTGTATCTGGAGTAATTTAAGGAACTCAGAGAATTTTCTTCGATATTCGCTGTTTGAAGCAATTTCATGACAAATACTCCATTTCACCTGTATTTGTTTATCAATGAGTCCTATCTGTTATGCTCTTCTCCACTCTTGTCCTCATTTCCCAATTACTTGAGCAGCTCTGTTTGCTGCTCGTCGTTTTTTACCTAAAAATAATTTGAATGTTTCAGCATTTGCAATTTACTACTATGAATATCCAAGTAGTCTAAATATAAATGTGATATTGATCGACTGAGCTGCATTGAGTACTTCATACCCAAGGACAAAATATCAAAGTTGAACGATAATTTATTGAGTAACTCCCTATTACTGTTCTGTTTCTCTGTAATTATAACTGTACATTTCTGTTCTGGTTTGATTGTATCACAATTTTATACGTCATCCTGATGCGCCATGTTTGAACTTCTCTGTACGCTGGCGTCAAGTGACCTGGTCGTAAGTCTGCTTGAATTAACTATTTTGTGATTGATTTTCTTTTTCTGCATAACCATGGTTTATGTGGAAATGAACCGCCTCAGCCTTCACTGTGTTTACTCTGTTCGCCCAAGCCCTGAAAAATTCTAGTTTACTGCCGACGCCGCCGCTAATTTGTTTCAACATCCATGATCAACATCGTTTGACTGCTAGCTATGAATTCCCTTGTTATTTAACTCTGTCTTCCATAGGACTCCTGTGAATATTTCGCTTCTAACGTGTTCGGTGATCCCGCACACATCCTTTAATTCCGACTTACCTCACAGTTGTTCCTATCATTCAACTCTACTGAGACTACCACTCGTTCATACGAAAATCACTATTATCCATTGTTTGCTTTTATCCTTACCGATAAGAACCAAGGTGCCCTGAGCTGCAGAAGATAATTTCAGATTAAATGAACTCCTTATTTCCTCCATATCCCTGCATTTTCTACTTTTTTGTGAAATCTCCTGTGACGGCGTTACGATAGATTTGATGAACATGTGGACATACCAGCAAATAAATGCCATATGCAATACAGAAGGACAACATCACGCCGCCAAGTTCATACTTTATTTATTCCACTGAAAAACGTGGTCAGTAATAGAAACTGTTAGCAAATAATTAGTATAATATGTCCGGTTGTGAGGCATGGAGCTCAGGCGGATATTGAAAACTGATTCAAATCCATGCTTAGTTTCCGTAACCCTTTCTGATTTGTCTCAAGGACACATGTATTGTTAGCGAGGAACGAATGAGCATTCGCCATGGAATGTATTTCACGCTCTGCAGAATGCTACGCAACTGCAACTGGTGTGCAAGACATGCATTTTCTCGCCATTTACCAAAATCTGGTGCAGCTTAATGAAGGATTCATGATTTTGTTACAACTTCTGACATTCCAACACGGATTACTCATAAACTTGACTTTGTCAAATAATCCCAGAAATCTCAAATATAAATTTGTGCAAAGAAACGCGTTTCAAAAAATGCTGCACATCTCCTAGATAACTGAAGCTTTAATTGGCAGCGGATAAATCAAATGTGCAGAAAACTCGGAGAATTAGAAATGCTAGTTATTGGGGGACATGCCCCGAGGAACCTACTGCACAGGCATTTTGTTTCGCAATCCCTTTCGCTATGTGGTTGGTACTGGTGAGGATCTTCCAATTAATCGCTTTGATCCCGGTCTTATGTACTGATGAGTAAGCTGTTGAAAATGGCATCTTCTGAAAGATTTCGTGAGCATTTTTGAATTCATCTCGGATGATCAATGTAATGCAGTTGCTCAGGGTCTCTTTCAAATGGCAGTTGTATAATGTTCAGTTATTCTCTCAGAGAAACCCGATTGGACGAGCATTACAAGTGAATGCAAACTGATGGAGAACCAATGATTGATTGTGGTGGATGGAACAATTTACCTTTGAGGTAGTGCACTACATCTGACTTGGTCTTGGTAAAAACTGTCGTATGACTCGCCGTTTCCATTTGTTGTGATGTTAGTCTACTCTACATCAGGTCTGTGATTGGCGTTCGAAGTGGTGTTTTGTGATCGAACCTTCAGTGATTAAGCAACCCAATTGGGTGCGTATTGTAGTTTCGGGACATTAAATTGAAGGCCAACGGTTTGATATATTCAGCAGCAAAAGCAATCAAACACAATGTGCAGCGTAACAATTAGATGCAAGCCACTTCTAATGAATCGGTCACTGTAGCTCAATTACTTGGTCACAAATCAGTCCCACAGTCGATCTCCAAATGAGAACTCTAGAAGTGAGGTGCTTATTTTTTTCTACCGAATCCATTAATGAATGTTATAGTAAGTCTGTCAATTCCACTGAAGCACTGCCGCCATTTGTTCTCGAAGCGTTCGTCCATTCAACCTATAAAAAATGCCTGGTAATACAGAGCAAAAAAATCCTTTTGGTGAGGGAAGTGTTGTTATTGTTGCAAGCACCCCCAAACCGCCTCAATACTTCCCGCTTGTTGGTCGTGTTGACTCACTGCTTGCCCACTGGCCTACGTACGGACCGGTTACGTTCACCTTTACATACTGTTAATAGAATAATTGCTTAACTCATCCCATACATATGTTCTTTGATTCTACAGAGCAAAACAGATCCCATTCTCACACAAGCTATTCCAGATATTCATTGATAGAAGCACACAACTTACAGAAAGAAAAATATCACCGTTTGAACGCAAAATTGAATCTAGCGATAGTGCTGCAAACTGGAAATTTGAATAGAAACTGTGAAAAATTCGATACAAATAGCACATACGAGAAACACCTTACAGACACACGCCGGAAGACATTCTCTGAAAAATATGTAACAACTTCAAATCAACAGTGATTCTGTGCATAATCAGATGGTTCCAACCAGAGCTTGTTTTGATAGAGCACAGAGTTGCTTGTCAAGCACGTTAAGTGAATTGTTACATTTTTGTACTGCTCGTCTGTCTACACGTTGTCGAATATGTAAACTTTCCAATATAAATACCCAGCCTCAACCTCCAATCCGAACATTGGACCTAGATGTACTTCACGTCGAGAATACATTTTTTTCTGTGCTATTATCTGCTTTTTGCTGTTGTTATGGTGAGTAGTTCCATTGTAACGCTCGACCATCGTGTAAGTTCTTTACCCTAAATCAAATGCATTGATGGCAAACCACTTCTCATTACAAAATGCATTGCATGGAAGGTTCGCGTCAGCACCTTACTCATCAATCAAGTAATATCTAACCACACCCGTGAGCTACGAGCATAGTATCTGACCAATTCAGTTATTCATGTCGTGCTTCCGGTAATTGGGTCTCTGTGTAAAGCCGTGTTATCCATGGGTTACTTATTGGCGTGTTAAACAGAAACGAAACTATCACAATTATACTAAAGTTAGATAATATAAATTCTAATAAAAGCACAGATGAAGATCCTTTCTGAATGTTTTATCGAATTGCATAGACCCGCAAACACGAGAAAGTAAATGTCTGGCCGCATGTGTTTTGAGTGGAAGTGTGCAACATGCATTAGAAATCAATCGGTTCAGTGTTCCGGCCTTCACACGATTTTCTATCAGATGAGCAATAGTGAAATGTATTGTCAATTTTTTGCCATCGTTTGACTGAGACTGTTCACGAGACTTCAGACGATCAGTTCTGATGAGATATTCTGCTCAAATTGTATCATAAGTGATTTGTTTCACTGGAAACGAATGGCTGGTCAGCGCTATATTGTACATCAACTCATCACAAAATGATATACGTTTGCAACGGATCTGTCGCATATACTCGACAAACTTTATAGCAGATAAGGATTCGGTGAGCGAACAATTGTTTTCGGATATTCCTAGTCATGCTCTTACATATCATATAGTGGACAAATTCTTACATAATAATAGCCATTGGCTCAATTTAAGGCCATTAATCGGAGGCAGAGAGTAATGGAGGTGTATGCTTGTGTTTGTGTGTGTGTGTGTTTGTTTAGGAATGTTTAGCGTGTTAGTTCATGTGATCTTTCCCCACCTGGGTCAAGTGACACGTCATGTTTTGTCTTGGTTTGCACACCCGGTCAAGGTAACTGGAGCGCCTGCACCAATTGCTTTTGGGCACACAGGTTAGGGTCTAGTAATTGAATGGCGATCGCCCCGGCGGAGGCCTTGGCCATGACAGATTCACATCGTCCGCGACAAGGAACAAAATGTTATCCATGTATCGCTCGTATGATACTCAGCGATCCGCTGTTCGCTTGATGATGTGATTTTGTTATTTCTCATCCAATTCTGCCATGAACATCCGAACGGACTGAGTTTATCAGTGAACACTAAATGGTACAGTTTTTCTGCAGCTGTCTATCTAATGCTAATATTTGGGAAACCACTTGGTGCGTTATCCAATACTTCGCTTACGAGGAAATCGATAATGATTTTCAAAATTGTGCTTCCTTGACGATCTTCCATGCTGATGACTAATTACTTACGTAATTCGTCACTCACTCGACCCTCACTCGACTCAATTTTTGAGCACCGTGACATTAGTAATTTGACGTACTTCTAAGTCATTCCAAATAGAGTATTTGTTTAACTGAGCTGAGAACTCCATTTAGATTAAGGAACATTCCCACCGTTGTTCGACGGTGGATGTGATGTAGCTTGAATTCGTGATGCAACATAAAATGTGACCAATCAATCCGGCTCGCTTTTCACCAAATTCAGCCAATCTTGAAGGAATTAAAAGTCGCAGTATGACGGAGACTAAGACTTAATCACTGCTGTGATCAAAGCCATTCCGTGGTTGTTTGAGAACTTTGTTCGAGATCTCTTCTTGAAGATGGTAACGATCAGTCATTTGCCCCCAGTTTAACTAATGAGAACTAATGTTTTGTGCAGTGAACTAGTAATACAAATACAAGGTTATCAGCTGCGACCTTTAAAAAGGTGAGAGGGTGAACTTCGTTTCCTTCTTCTTTTCTTCCGTTCAGTGCTTAAATGCACAAACGGACATTTACCCCCCAGGGGGATCCCATGAGGTTGCTCACGAGTTTTCGGTTGCAGGTATGATATTCTGGCTAGTGCCAGACCAGATGAAGTCTTCGCTGAAATAATGCACACAGTGATCAAGCCGTTGTTTCCTATTGTGGATAGCCGGTCCAAGTTTATACGAGAAATTCCACCAACTGGGTCTGCCTACCTACTCTGTTGCGTACTAATTGAAGCACTCTTCGACTGTTCAGAGAATCAGCTGCTACTTTCAGTTCAGTAGTTACTTTTGTCCGCCAGTTTTCATGGTCCTACTTGAGGCTGTTCGTGAGCTAACACTGCATACGCATACGGGTATGCGCTTCAGATCCACAAACACCACTCGCTGAGGAACGCATCGTTTGTTTGACCTGTTCTGAGTGGTGATCTATGCCATTGCACTGAGGCGCGTTTACCTCACGCACTAGCTCTGACTCAGTGTGTGCGAACTGCTGTTACACACACGATGTTGAGCTACCCGAGTTTTTTTCGTTTGGTTGACGACCAGCAAGTCGGGTTGATTTCACAATGGGAACACGATAGTTGGTAATCAAAGAACCCCAAATCCAGAGCCATTGTATGCTTGTATACGTGCAGGGCTTATAACATCATTGCATTCGGGAAACACTGAGACCGAGTTTTTCGAACTGTTTTCAGCATTTGCTTTTACAGTTCACGTATAAGAGAAAGCGACTGGCTTTATTTTATTTGAGTTCTACTGAACATCAATCTGTACTGTGAACATTTCCGGGATTTGTGTGACTCGTTTCTGTCATTTTCGTCAATGATTTTACTGTGGTGGAAGAAGAGTTGCATTATTCAGAGAATGCAAAATCACTTTTGGGCGGGAGATACATACCAACGTCGCCGCACTTAGCGCAAAGCAAAAAGTGATGGCAATTTCAAATGAAATTGACAAATTAAACCAAACCGCATGATGTATGCACCTGTTATTCATTGACTGCGATCCACCGAAATGAACAGACAAAGCATACGATCACATCGTGCTCTTTTATCCACAGATGGATGCTACAGTCCAGTATATGGTGGGCTTGGCGATGTATAGATCACAAGGTATGCGTACAATCCGAAGACAACCCGTCTATCTACGGTGAATGTGGTGCGAATAGTAACAATTTCCAGACTATACAGGAATGTCGATTCACCTGTGTAGAAGATTTCTAAATTGCTCATCAAATAATGTTTTTCAATCGCATCCATTTTGATCTGCTATGTATGAAAAGAAGATTGCGTATGCTAGACTCGGGTCGTGTTGCGAGTGTTTTCTGAACTATTCGTCGGTTTGTTCACCAAACTCGTCCTCAAAGGTCCCCATACCTGAAAGCATATGCACTATCCTTGAGATCGAAAATCTGCATGAATTTCTGTCTCTATCTGAATCTGTTCTTTTACTCAGGTTGGTTATTTCCATTAAACAATTCAAATTGTTTTTAATGCTGATTTTCACCTGTTGTGTGAGAATAGTGGCGGTCACAAGTGAATGTACATTCGATAGGCTTGAACAAACTATATTGGATTGCAGTTAGATGTGAGACAAAAGGAAGTCTCTCATATGTGGTGTTGGTGGTGCTGACGCTGGGGTTGGAGTGAGATTTAGTCTCACCGTCCCACTCAATTTAGATGTAGATAGCCCCATGGTCATCTAACTCATTGCCCTTTTATACTAGCACAGCCTTATGGGATTTAGTGCTCCACGTGTTGGAGATCAGTTGATCTGATTTCGTGAGCGGATAGCAGGTCCTCGTGACTACGGGTTTACCCCCGACAACTGCTTATCACACAGAGCATAAAACGTCAATGGTACAGCAACCAAGCATTCTGAATTTGAGGCTAAACATGTCAAAAGTTCGATGAATTCGGTCTAACACAAATGTGCTTTAGCCGTCCTGATCAGATTATGTGTCTTCTGTCAGCAAAATTGATACATTCAACAATACTCAGTCTATCCGGGGAGATTTATCCCTCATTTCAGTCACTTCGGAAAGCGGAATGCGCACGTTTGTCTAGGCGAAGATTTGAGTGAACCAATGCGCTCACAAAATACAAAAAATCTTATTGTACAACGATGTGAGATTCAAACAAAGTTGTGCAGTTTAGCCACATGTTTGTTGTGTATTATACTGCAACATAAACACCGGAAGCCAAGGAAGAGATGAATGCATTACCTGATTCTGCACCCACAATCAGGTCGGAGCCAGGAACGTCAATGTAAATGCCACGGTCGTTCATGTGTGCACTGCTGATTGGTCGATTCCGCTGCGTGTTCCAGTATGCTGCTTTGTTATTTTGATCGGTTATCTCGTCCGTTGACAAAAGATTGTGTTCTGCTTTTGAGAGAGGGCTAGTGGGAATTTGGCTAATCAGAAAACTTGAAGTTCGTCAGTGTAATCTTCAAAGATATAAGTCTGTATAGAGAGATACGTGAAGCTTATCTGAGGAGATGAGCTTTGAATGGAGATCAATGAACTACTTCATATTCGTAAAAACAGTGAACAATCCATCTGTCAACTGAAGTATTTCTGTCAAGTTCATTATGCCAGATTAGATGTTTCTGGCTGAATCGAAACCAATGGAGACTGGTGGTATGCGGTGCGAAGTATTTTGCTCGCCATCCGCTTTCTCACGCGGGTGATATTGACATAGTTGGCAAAATATTGAAAATCGGTTTTCGTAGCTCGGGTGAACTGAATTCCATTGCCAAGCTCGGCGAACAGACGAAATGGAATAGTGACATAGTGTTTAGATAAAGCCTATCTAGTAGATAGCATGCACTGAGTTACTCTCGTGGTAACATTGCTTCATTAATTTTAATAGTTAGGAACAGAATGTTTTATCGACTTACATATTTGCGTTCTACGTATGAGGTATCGCGTTTGGTACACAGCTGCATCGATAGATCAGCGATGGCGAAGAAACCCGAATAGATCTAATCGGCTGTCCAGTGCTTCCTAACTTTTCAAGTTGCAATAAGTTTAGATATGTGTATGTTGACATTCACACCGTCTAAGTGGGCCGAAGAAACAACCGGGTTTTTTACATTGGTTTGAGCTGAAAAGTACACTTTATCTGATCAAAAAATGCGTTCAAAAGTAAGGCAAATAATTCTGGGTACGCGATACCGGGACACAAAATAATAGACTCGCCGCATTCGTGCAGCCATTTGCTTGTGTCTCAGAAATCGAACTAGTCCTCGAGGTCCCATAAGCAATAGACCGGAGAAACCTATGAACTAACCTGGGGTAGAACGGGAACAAACTCTCAACTGTTTGTTTGCTCATTGAGGACAACGTGGTAAGCGGACACCAGACTCGGAACTTGATTTTCAAGTTTTGATCCCCATCACCCACAAATATGTCAAATTAAAATTAAAATTTTTATTATGGGATATAACTTACAAAGACTTTGCTTTTACAAATCCCATAGGGTGTTTACATATTGGTTCGGTCAAAGGTATAGCAACTGTAAGTCTTGGGAATAACTGAAAACGAATCCTAAGTGCCCGCAAAAATATGTTGATGGTAAAGATAGTCTAATAAATCCTACTTACGTATATCTACACAATATAACGTCCACACCTCCAGCCAGGAATCGGTGTCCGACGGCATTCTGAATATCCTGAACCTTGTTTTGGACAGTGATCTCAATCCTTTCTCGGAGTATTCGACAAAACTAGAGAAAGGATCTCCTGACTTCGTCGATGAGCACCTAAACTTCGTTTGTGACGACTTCATCCGGGAGGATCTTAGTTGTGGAATAAACAAAAGGAAGTATATATTCGGCGGTGGAAAGTCTGTACAGTTTCCTATGATGACCAATTCGTCTGAGTAATTTGACTTGTCTGAGAAAAGTTTCAAGCTTTTTTGGACACCAAAATAACTGGTGAGAATTACCGAGTTTTCCACTAGATTGTATTTCACAGGCGATAAGAGTAAGATTGCCGAACTCCAAAGTCAAGCGACAACTCTTTGTCAATTTTAAGCCCATTCATTCATTGTTGATAACATGAGACTGATAAGAATTTAAAACGCAGTATGCGGCCATAGAAGAGTTCACAGAGAATCTCTATTTTTCAACTTGAAAACAGATTTAAACAAACATAACAAGCTGGAGCTTGTATCGAGGCTGTTATTGGAAGAAGATGATCTGATTAAACCATCAAACCTTTTTTTACCAAACAAACACCATCATTCTATCTTACATACACACATCATACACACACATCGAAGACGCTGATTGCTATTGTGCTGAAATTGAAGAGACATCTTTCTCGGGACGTTCACCATAAAAACATTTCTGAATCGCGTGATGCTTTAGAACTTAATCACTTTCACACGTATGGGCTTTCTTTGAAGAGGAAGGCTGTCCTATTTATTGAAGCATAAACATAAGTCGGCCAACGGTTGTCGTGTTCCTTGACCTAAAAGGAGCCTTCGACTCAGTTGACCGTGAATCACTTATGGGTTCCCTCATTCGCAAAGGAATGCCGCTTATGCATGTGAACATTTTGAGTTCACTCTACTTGCATCCTTCTAGTAGCGCAATGGTCTACGGCGAGCTGAGTAGGTCGTTCGTAACTAGCAGTGGTGTTCATCAAGGGTGCTCTCTTTCACCATTCCTGTTCAATTTAGACATAGACGAACTACTGGAGAACACACTAAGTGGTCTCCAAATTGTACGTGGACAGCTGGAGAAAAGCTTTGCGATTTGGAGTAAGCGGACGACTTCGTTTGCTTGTTCGAATGTATGGAGGATGCACAAAGAGCAGATTATCAAGTTATGTCGCTCCGTTCGGCGTGTGCTCTGCACCTTCAAAGTGCAGAGTGATGCTACAAGACTGGGTGTCACCGAGTTCCGTTCTGAAACTAGACGGTCGGGAATTAGCTGAAGTTGACTGCTTCTCGTACCTAAGTCGCTGTGTGATCAACGACGGTAGCGCAGCAAAGGAGATAACCGCCCGCACTTCAGAGGCTCGAGCAACATACGCACGACTTAAACACCTGTGGCGGCGCCGTGACGTGTCACAAAAGTTGAGAAGTCGCTTATACTGCGCCACTATACGATCAGTTTTCCTTTACGGTTGTGAGAACTTGAATTTGCGGGTAGAAGACACCCGTCGTTTAGCAGTGTTCGACAATCGATGCCTACGTAGTCTGGCCCACGTGGGACGGAGTGAGCGGGTTAGTAACTTAGAAGTAAATCGTCATGATGTTTCGGAATACGTCAAACAAGAACTCGAATCCAGGCTCAATAGGCTTCGTTGGTTAGGACACGTGTTGCGTATGTCCGACGGTCGTTTACCGCAGCACGCCTTATTTGCGGTGGTTGTTGCAGGCTAGAGAAAACCATGTGGAGTCCAGCAGGCGAAATGGAGAGGAGGCATACCGAAATACACAGAGCCATTAGGTATAGTAGGTGTCTCTCATCTTCCGGGTTGAGGTCCAAAAGACCCCAAAACCGCATGGTTGGAGACACTGAAGATCATGTCCGCGAACCGACAGCAATGGCGATCATGCTGTCACTTCGTATCAAACCAGAATGCTCGAAACAGTATGTATGCACAACTGGGTTATGTACTCTGTGTTCTGAGCATAGAGGTTCACTTTCTTTTCCGGTCCCTAAAAATAGGCCTAATCCCTGTCCTCCTTACACACTCTCACTTACCTTGTATGCAATATGAGTTTGGCAGCGATCAGTGAAGTTCGCTTCATTGTATTACGCTGCACAATGATGATGAGGATGATGATGAAACATAAGTCAAGTAAGTTAGCATGGCAGCAAAATAAAGCAAAATACATTGAAACAGACAAAACATAAAAAAGTAAGATGGGTAGAAGGATTATGTCACCAAAGTAGGGATAGGCTGACAAGGAGGGGGCTTCCAGCAGCTGATAGCAGTCGCTTCAGCAAACCTTAGCACTCTTGCTACTCGTGACTTGCAGACGATCCGATGTTCCGTGTTTCGGTTGATCTGGCGTTGCTTCATCAACAGATGTCGAGCATTGGGTGAGGACGGGGTTTTGTATTTTCAACCATCGTTTCTATGCCGCGGACTTGACCTCGATTCGGTCACCTGATTTTGAGCCCATTTTCTGTAGTATGCATCATGCTGAGATGCAGCGAAAGACTCCTGGACATAAATCGTGCAGTATTGCAATACAAAGAAATATATATATATAATAACTAACAAATCAGCTACGTTTACTGCAAGTCCACAAAAATGCCTTATTGTTTCTGATAGTCCTTGGACACTATCTGGTTCGGCTAGAGGAGCTGAGAATTTACTGCACACATTCGTTCGTTAACGTCTTTGCCTAGAGATCTTTCCGTTTAACGGCCGATTGTCGTTAATAGCTAAATGTGAAGTGTGCCACGTTTATCGAGGGTTTCGTAATGGATCACCAAATGTATGCATTTAGACGAATGTAACAAGAGAAAACTGTGACAGTTGGATGAACAACTAGAAAACTCCAAAAATGCACGAATTTCGATACAAAGGGTACAATAAATGCCAAGCATGCACCCATATGTGGGATATTGTTCTTCCTGAAACATTCTTTCTTTAAAAACACTCTAAATCATGTCACTCAGTTTTGTTTTGGAAAGATCTCAACCAGCAGAATAAATCGACAAAGGTGGGAATCTTCGGATCCTTGATTACTTGTAAACTCATTTGATCATTCATATATCAGATTGTGCTGTNAGAGAAAACTGTGACAGTTGGATGAACAACTAGCAAACTCCAAAAATGCACGAATTTCGATACAAAGGGTACAATAAATTCAAGTCATACGATTTTAGGTGAGAAATCGTTTATTCTGAAAAAAATCATCCTTTTTAAAAGCCAATAACTTGTCACAAAATGCATTCCTTGAAAAAATGCGAAAAAACGGCAAACAAGTTTGTTCTCAAAGGTTGTCAACGAGCAGGATGACTGTTAATCAGTGCTAATCCTCGGATTATTCGCTACTTGTAAATTCATTTAAACATTCACATTTTAGATTGTGTTGTCTGATGTGGTATAAAAGGTATGAGTGAATTGCCCTCACGATATCGTTTGTTGTTTCTTCCAACAATGCCTTTCACGGTGCACTGTCAGATTTTACTTGTTCTTCTGCTGACCGTCATTTCCACGAACAATGCGCAAAATCCAAGTGAGTCTGAGTATTGGATTCAGGTCGACTAATTTCAGTATCGTTTTCAAGAAAAACAATGTTCGCATCAACATCAACATCATGATCATCATGATCATCAACTATATCACCATCATCATCATCGTCATTATCACCATTACACGGTTATGACAATGTGCTCATGGTGGCAGTAAGTATCTACTAAATGCTATGAATAACTGAGGAGAATCACTTGAAATTTTTCCACTAAACTACCTAAACGGCGTGTGTTTACCTGCTTTGAAACCCAGTGAGTATCACGTTCACAATATAGACCATCACATGGGTTGTTGGATGAGTGCGAAAGGAGAGAGCATTCATTAGGAATGTTTTCAATAGAATCCTTATCCAGTGCACACTGGGGCAACGGAGGTTCATCATCCACTAACCATCGCAGTAAACATTCTGTGAGTCATAGTACCGTCAAATTTCAGTTTTTTGGTTACAGTACGGTTAAGCCTGAGACATCAACTTCCCTGTTCGACACGTATTAATTCGTCTCGTTTCCATTTATTTTTTTAATTATCAGGTACTTTGTTTCCCTTTCTTTTATTACAAATTTGTTTTAGTTCCTCCAAGATGCTTGGAAGAAAAATATGCTGGACCTTGTGGAGCGAACATCCTGAGATATTGGTACAATCCCGAGACAAACCGATGCGAAGTATTCCTCTACGGAGGATGTGAGGCAAATGGGAATCATTTCGGTAGTTTTACCGAATGTGTGCAGACCTGTTTGCTTCCGTCATAGCATCATTCACAAATAAAATATCCCACCTTCCGCATTGTGTTCTTCTACATCGACCGAATTTCTTCTGGCTAAGTAAACTTAACCAGTAAAACGTTGTTCAACATGAAGTTTATTACATGCGCATAAATGCAACCAACTGAGTTGTGGGCGCGATAGTTTGAATTCATCAGGTGAATGACGTGTACCATCAGATGGAAGACTCGTCAGTGCGCACAAAGGAGTGTCAAAGTTCTGTTTAAAATACTTCGACTTTGAATTTGGAAAAAACAATGCCAACAATCCAAGTTAGTGTCTACTGATGCCTTCCACTAGATCCCTTTTACGAACAGTCTGACAAATTCTTTTCTTGGTTCGAATCTGTTTCACTTCTGTCTGATCGACGCTAATAAACTTCGAACAAAGCGAATAGGTAATTGCATTTTGCTCGGACAGTTAACCGCCAGTTTCCTTACGCTCCTATCCAACCGCGTGAGTGGCTATTCTCACCTCTGATCACTTGTATGTTTGGATTGAAAAAAATAATTCTACTGAGAGTAGTACACCTTGCAATAGTCCAATCGGACAGGAGTGTGCAATAAGGTCACATTTGTATTGTCATCAAAACGGGACCGTCGATTGCGTTCCGAAAACTGGAATTATCCTGTCAAAGCGCACAAACTGAACATACCACAAGACATCTTGCACAACCAGTGATCAGATAGCGGATGATCTATGCTCTATTTACCAAATGTTTGTTCTTTCTTTAAAAGCATGTATTTGACATGTGTGTGTATGTGACTTGGCGCTCTTCATAAATCAAAGTCACGAATAGCCTACAAGTAACAGGCATGTTAATACCGGAGGATATTATTCAATTTCAAAGGTAAAATTCGTCGTATAATTAGCAAATGAAGCGTGAACTGAAAACATAGGAAGCACTGGACATCCATTGTTACCCGTTTGGGTCTCATCAGCAGTGTGAATCCATTGACCCAACTGGGGATCGAACCCGGGACCTCGCAGGCGGAACG
>UZAN01050599.1:0-13425 GCA_900618425.1 Echinostoma caproni
AGAACCTAACCTCAAGGCAGCGGTTAAGGCGGATTGGAGGCCCATTTGCTTGGATCAATTATTCCTCCAACACGTTTTATCGACTGAGACGCCGATTCAGGTCGAACCCCCAACCTGGAGGACCAGGAGACTGGACTTCGTCTGACCTCTACCCATTGACCTTCCAGGCATGGTTAGATCTTTGGCTCGGTAAAAGCCATCCTGTGTTGGTCGTTGGATCACACAGGTGCACAAGCCGTCACACCACGTCAAGGTGCAGTCCCGCCGTGATGGCATACGTGGATGAAAACTCAAAGCGGAAATTCTTCGTGTATATGGCAAATGAAGCGTGAACTGAAAAGCCAGCAAGCACTGGACAGCTGTTTCGACTTGGGTGGGTCTCATCAGCAGTGCGAATCCATCGACCCAACGAGGCATCGGACCCGGGACCTCACGGGTAGAATGCAAGCATGCTACCCACTTGGCCACCGGGCAACCCATCAGGCCGTTTTTTATTTTCCATTCACACGATAGAGCACAACACATCTTTGCGAGCTTGTTGTAAGCCACAGACCTCACTCATCTCGGGACTAGCCTCCGAGGTTATGACTCGGTTGGAAATAATCACATGAGAATAATGACACCATTTGACCGGGTTACATCTGTATAATTTTTTAAAGGTCTAAAACCATCGATAGTGCCTGGTGCCTATGAAAATCGAATGGACTAATCGAAATTTGAAACTCTAAAACCGTTTGCTTAGGATATATATGGTCATTCGTTAAAGTGCGAATTCCGGAGCGAAAAGTGTGACGTTGTCAGCATGTTATTTTATGATGTAACGACCAGCAACGCGTATCTAACAAATGTGTTTTACAGTGGTGAACTTACTGCGGGACGTTTCGTCACCGGTACTGTATCCGATGGCAACCCGTTTTGGTGATCCTGGTGATGTTATGCATATAGACGAGAACACTGCCGCGTAGATCAAATACTGTAAACGGAGGCAACCGCTAACTGTCTAGATATTCGGGTTTAATAACGAAGAAGAAGAAAGGATAGCTCGGATGAATGGAAAAGGGATTCGTATGTAGCGTCCCTCCGACCCTACAGCAGTGGGTCGCACCACCGATTACCATCGCACAGACCAATTGGCACTGATATGCGCCGATTTCACTCAGATGGTTTTGTACATCATGCGACCGGTGTTAACATTAACATGCAGCGTAATCGATGTTCGGTTGAAATACGGACAATATCAGACATTTTCCGGACATCAATTTTACAGTGGAATCTAACTGTATGTTCAGTTTTATCTCGGTACGAACGCATTGACACTTGTTTTACACGGCTATCATATGCTATATCCTTCCGCGTGAGATTTTTCGGTTTCAATCCGTTTCCACGTTGACAGGCTAATTGATCCTTAGTGTCTTCATGCTTTTCTTGCCCAAACTACTACACGATCAATTCTTTTGCTGATGACGCCACCCTCCACTGCTTCCTCTCCTACCGCACTGCTCGCCATGCCCAACCCAACATCGACGGTGACCGCAGTGCAGTAAATCTGTCACTGGACTCCGATCTCGAGCACACCTCCTCCTGGGGAATTGCAAACAACATTTCATTCAATAGTTCTAAAACCTCTCTTCTTTCAATTCGTTAGAACCGATAGAAGACAAATACTGCGAGATGTCAACATTTCTTTTAATCTCTTCAGTCGCTACAACGTAAAATAGTCCGGTATTTATACAAGCAAGTTTTGATAACTACAGTGGTAAATGGTGGACAATAGTCAGGGAAGCGGGGGAGAGGGTGGGGTACGAAATCAAGTCCATGACTGATTGAGTAAGAAACTTTTGTGCACATGATATCGGGTTACGTAACTTGATTAGCCTCGCCTCGCTAAACGCCAGAATCCTGGGGTTCAAGTTACGTAATAATTATTCGGCTGGTTCTGTTTTCGATTGTCTAAACGCAGTCCTTGGGGTATACGGTATCACTCAAAGTTATGCGGCAGGAAACGTTCAACAAAGTGCCGCCTTGAGCTTTTGACGCAAGTCATTCATTAAATGATCACCTTTGAAGGCGAGGCTGAGGAAGACGCTCTTCTTTGGTACTTCGCAGGCGAGATCAACCGATGTCTTTCGTCTGCTCTCTTCTTTCAATTTATTTAATACCATTCATTCTCCCCTCACTTATCTTTTGATTCCACCCAATGGCGTTCCACAGACTCTGTTTCCTTTCTTGGACCGTCTATAACTCCTTCTTTATTCTGGTCCCCTTTTATAACCATGCTTGCTTCCCGTGCTGCGCGCAAGGTTGGATTTCTATTTCATGCCAGATGTCTTTTCACCCCAGCTCATCTTTTTCTACCGTACAAAGCTCAAATCTACCCCGCTCCTGAATACTATAGTCACATGTAGAGTGGGATTTCGTCTCCTCTTCTCCTTTTTCATTGTGTTCAACGGAAGTTCATCCGGCTAATCGATGATCCTTCCCAAACATTCAGTCTACTGTCACTAGCCCATCGTCGGTCAGTTGTTTCATGGTCCCTGTTCTACCGCTACTAATTTGATTTTTGTTCTTCGGAACTTGCCTCGGCAGTTCCTCTTCCTGCAACTCTTACCCGCCCATCTCGTACACGGGCATCTAGTCATCCTTATCAGGTTTCTGTTCCCAGGTATCGTACCTCTACTCCAATCTTCTTTTTCCCCCGACGTACCAAACTGTGGAACACCCTCCCCCTTGTTGTTTTTCCCCAACTTACAATCACTTTTTAAACGCAGAATCAATAAACTGGATTTTACGTGAACGATCCTTTACTCTCCCCTTTACAGTATGCCATTTGTCCATGGGGATTTTACCCTTTTACTGTAATTCACATTGTGTAATAACAAAATGGTTTAACCCAAATTTTTGTTGGCCCATGCCGGTAAGTTTACAGTAATTCACTACGTGTTTACCACAACCACGATGATGATCTGTGAGTAAAGAGACCGTTTAGAAGCTCGTTACGACTGGCCGTATTCGACGTACTTCAAATGTTGGGGCTTTCTGGAGTAGGATAAAGTACTGGTCGAGGAACTTGTACGGGCTCCTCATGGAAATATAGGAATTGGTTGAGATTTAATATCGTGCGTGGTTCAGTTTTCCATATCAACCGCTCCCGAATTATATGGAATGCTTTTAGGGACATAGCAAACAACTCTACCCTATTTAACCATGGTCTATATCTTTTGGTGACAAATTTCACGGCACATAGGCAATAAGTACTTTTGTGGAGGTGCCTTATGATTAGCATAGTTCACGCTACTTGTGAGTAGTTAACACATTTATGTGGAAAGTGGTCGAAGGAAGAGTGACTAGTACTATTCAAATCCGTCCCGAATCAAGATTACTTGCAATGAAACGCAGTTTTCAGTAGATCTATTAATTCACACAAGCATCTCCTAATACAAGAAATACACCTTAAGGAAGGCCTTCCCGGTCGAGTGATTTGCTCGCAGCTGAGACATTTCTGGTATTCCAAGTGAAAGCAGGTTAGTTTTTTCGGGGGTAAATAATCAGGGTCGTTTGCTACTGGGTGATGCGGGAAATCCTCAGTCCATTTGGGTATCGGTTTCTGAGAGGTAAATAACTAAGTCAAATCCGTTGTACCATAAACTTTTTGGGCGTGATTCACACGGCTAGGGAGTACAATACGGCACCATTGAGACTAGGATGTCCTAAATCGACTCCGTATGCTCCAGATGTGGCCTTTGCGCTCTCTCCCTATAGTGAAAACCCTTTCACCCAGATAGGGCAATGATTGTAAATTCCCATCACGTGGTTTCAAAGACACTCCTTGGGAGCATATTTTGGATTCTGAGCGGGGTTTAACCTGCCCATGGAGGAACTGGTGCTTTTGAGGGTCGCATCCAAAAATTTAGCAAACGTTGGTGCGATAAGAATCAAGACTAAAATGTTTAACCAAGCTAGAGTTACAATAGTGTTCTGTGCGTCTGGTAGTCCGTACTCGTGAACTAACAATAAAGGTGAGATTTTAGACAGAAAGATTTCTCGGGTCTTACGAAGTCCCAGGCGAGTTAAACATCATAATCAAAAGAGGTAGCACTTATTCAATATGAGTCACTCGCTGTATTGAAACTAGGAAAGCACGGTGCGAAGTAAAGCCTATGTGAACCAGAGAGCACACCGGAAAAGGAGAGGAAGATCAAAGGGTGTTTTAAACGGAAAAACTGACTACCATAGAGACAGGGATGTGAATAAACCACCGGATCAGAATCAAAGGTGACCAAAAACAGCGATGGGCGCAATATTTTGTTGGATTAGCTCAAGACTCACCAAAATACATGAATAATGGCGCTGAATGCAAGGGACAGAAGAAGAAAGTGAGGGATGAGAGTATGTACAGAATGAAATTGTTACGAGCTGATTACAGGGTTACAAGGCGAGGACAGGAAACGCGTAAAAAAGGATAAGGTATACTCGTAACAAACGGAGCCAGACAATGAGGGTGGTTCCACGAAAAATGACAGCAATGTGCTGATGACATGGACTCAGGAGGAAGAAATAAGAAGTGATGACCGCAGTGGGCTCGACCAAGTAAAATGGGCAATCAGTAGACGCCTGCAAACAAAACCCGGTGATGCTGTGGTTGATCCAAGTCGAGTACGTACATGTACTCATAACCTGGAGCCGTGGTTCCCAATTGGGGTGGTGCAACAGGCGAGGTTGGACTAGTTGCTGGACGTCGCACAGTGACACGACGAACTGAGCCACCGGGTACGATAGCCATGTGATCACCGGTTTGGTAAGCCAATTCAGCATCTACAATACGAAGGAGGTCCAATCCTGTTTCGACCGGAGAAACATCTGGCGCCAGGGCCAAAGTTACATGAGCCCGACATCCTGGGGGTCGATACTCTTGATGAGGATATCCGGATTGACCAATAAATCCGTTGAAATCACCTGGAAATCATAAACAAACGATTCTTGTTGTATAAATGAAAAGGATGGATATGCCAAAAGAATTTGAGCAAGACCACCAAAATTATCAAGAGATTATCATTTTGTAAATTGCGGCTGGTTTCGTCATTTTTCCGGTCTCTGTGTAATATTTATTACGGCATTCCATTGAGACATTCAACTTTTAAACTCACGTTAAAACGCCTCGAGTTGATGTCAGCGTCAGCTTTAGGACATGGTGAAGTCATTTTAACGATAAAAATGTGATCAAGCCAACGAGTACAAGGGATGGGTCATCTTCCTCTCCGGAATAATCACTCCAGATGAAATGATATGGAGCTTCTCATTTTAATCACTTCGCAGTTACCAACTGTCATATATGACCCGTCAAACCCCGAATTAACTCGGAGCCTCAACAGGTGTGATGTACTTTTTTGGTGTTCTTCCAAACAGATGGTCACTTGACCAATTTCCGTATCATCCAAAGTCTTTTGTCTTCTCTCGCGTCTCGGTTGACATTCACAGTTCAGCTTGTCGGTATGAATCCGGTTGTAGACTGTTCAATGATACTCATCATAGTTTCTCGCAGCCAATCTTTACTCTCATTTCAAACCAGAACAACTCCCCTGCGCATTTCGTTGTCAGCACAACTGTGCCGTCCTCGGAGAATAATGACCAAAGCAAGTTGAAATCGAGAACAACTTTTTGTAAATGACATGCTCACACATTTCTGCTCCCTGTTAAGATAAGCTAAAGCCAAGAATATGGGTCCTAGCACACCAATGATCAGTCAATACGTAATAACCAAAGATAAACATGATCTAAACCTTTTGTAAATGAAGCTGTCCAAATATCATTTCAAGTTGTCTGAGCATCATTTCAAGAAATTGTATGCAAAGCCAGTAATAGCTACTTTAAAAATGTGTCGTACCTTAGGCTTAATTCAACCGACTTACTTTCAGTGGTGGAAGAGTTTTAGATGGACTATATGCTTTTAACGAAACTGATTATCAAATTAGGAGTCCATACTCACAAAAGTGCATTTTAGAATGGCATCTAAATTTTTAAACTTAGAATTCCTTGAAAAACTATCATAAGATTAGTGGTATATATGACAGCCTTCGTTACGTTTCCTAGAGATACCCTTTTTCCGTTCTGGACACATGGTCGAAGTGGTAATTTTGATTGTTCAGTACTTGAAGGGTAGATGTGGTGGTGGTACTCTTCTCTCCTTAATTAAAATTCCTTAGGGGTAGAATGAACAGACACGTGAAACAGGCAACGGGGTGCTACCGAATAGAATTTTCATACATGAACAAACTAAGCTGCTTGCACACTAATATCCTGCTCCGGAATCCAAACTGTCACCAGCAGTGAAACCAGATGAAGAAGCTCTGAGCCAATAAACAAAGACCTCGCAGACCCTGCGTCAAAGCAAAAGAATTGAATCACACTTTCACTAGTACATCGATACCAAATAAACCTGTCCCGACCCCATAATTGAACTTAACCATCTCATAAATCATGACGAGTTTACAGTTAGCCACAAAGCACCAGGACTATTTCAATCACTGGTCCATAAAGAGGGGCAGCCCGAGAAATGCATCCATGAAAATAGAATAGTGGATGGATGCACAGATGCGCGTATTACCCCTGGAAAATGATATGATGAATATAAACTCAGTTTCTCTTCATTTATTTTACTGAGAACATTTGAAAGATTTATTACGCCCAGCACGAAAATAGCACTTTATGGGATAACGAATAATTTCAGTCTCGCCGAATGTAGAATTATCTTGCTTATTTTTGTTTTTTCTGCCAAGGCATCTCGTATATGTTTCCTCAATGATAATAGCACCTTCAGTGCCTCAATAGGTACTAGTTACTCTCCGCTACAAGCTGCAGGACTACTTGCACCATTACCAGTATGGGCTAAAGGCTGCTTTAATGGGAGATGCCAGTCCACTCTACAACCGCTCCTATGTGATCCCTATCCTGTATGTGGGGTGCTATAGGGCATAATTTTACCCCCTTTCTTTTTTACATTCAGGATCTACTTATCACTACAAATGACTTGATGGTTGAACAAACCAATGACGTCACATTCGGTCCTAAGCCCAACGAAAATTCTCGGTTTAATTACCGTCGGTGTTCGATGACATTCATTTTGGATTGATCGTCTTCCTCCTCGTAATCCACCTATGTTTCTAAACATACTGACATCTTATTCTAACTTGCAAAGGGCAAGAGATAAACAGGAATGAAATACAAGCGCTTTCAGCTAGGTATTGGTGACAAGTGCGCTTCTACACTTGGCAATATAAACCAGTTTTCCGTTATTTTATCCCAGGATCTTACGTGGTTTTCTCGTATTGAGAAAACTTCAGAAACATTGGTCAACCGTTTTTATTTGCCACGAATAAAACGTCTGCATGCCACTCAATCTGTCTTAAATATGCTATGTAGATGTTTGCGATGTGCCCCATTCTCTATGATATGCCCCTTTTAACGTGCTTCTAAGGGACTTTCAATTGGTTGCAGACCCATTAAGATAATCTCACGCGTCAGTGGAATTCCACACCTCAATTAAGTTACGTTTGCCGTGAAAACACTTCAATTCCTAAGAAAATTTCTGTTCTAACGTTTTGTCGTCGGTACTTACCCATTTAGTTATGGATTAAATAAATTTTGATCCATTGCAACCACATGGATCAAGCCGAGTTTACAAGAGTACTCAGCTGACTGGTAAGTTATCTTTCCCGGGCAGAACTACGTTGATTTACTTATGATACACTTTCTCGCTGAACGGAATATGTCACTGCGGAAAAAGCTGAAAATGTGTCCTTTAGGAAGAATAAAGAAACCAAGAAACGACTTGATGAACGGAAACCAAAAACGGTCACAACGCACATCTTCAAGATTGCACTTCCCACAGGAGTGGAGACAACCACATGGTTGATCTTGTCTGACAATTATTGACTGACCCTATCTTTCGTACATCCCGCGTTGACTATACCCAAAGATTGTGCCGTTTAGGTGTGAGGCGAATTGGTACACATGCGTGTGTGTGTGGAGGGGGGGGGGAGGAATTAAGTGGATATGCACTAGTGTTATCGGTGAAGGGCAACAAAACCATACCTTGCGTTGATGGAGTAAACAAAGGGCAGTTGGTGAAGTTTAGAGAAAAAAATATGGATGAAGGTGGACATATAAGCGATCAGTGATCGATCTGAGTGAACGAATCAAGTACAATGTCATTTTTTACCCGGGTGAATAAACTATTTCACATTAAGAACAATATTGTGATAACAACCTGACTCAAATAGGCTAGAGAAAACTTGTGGACTCATGAGATTTACCACATGATAATTTGCTTGGAAATTTGAAGTTTTCACCAAAGACAAGAAGTGAACAGAGTTTGAAAAAAGGAACGTTAAACAAGTGTGACGTGGGAGCGAATTTCAATTCATTTAAGACTGAGCGGGATGAATATTTTGTGCAACTGAATTCGATGTACAACCGTGAAACTGCACAGCAAATTGTAATACGAGCAGAAGTTTCTTGATATTGTGGGCTAGGATCTATAGCTCCTAACCCGAAAATGAAGACGGGCAATGAGGATCACTGTTTCAAGTAAGAACAGTGAAGGCAAACCATTGGTTGATATTTCTTGGTATAACCATGAAAATATCTTGCTGAATTATAAGTAGCATAGAAGAAACAGGAAAGTTAGGTGGGAAAAATGAGTAATACTGGGTTGTCATTCAGCGCCTCAAGTTGTTGACACAGGGGCATGCTAGTTCTTATGGTCCCAACCTCTGATCCCACCAGTTTGATTGTAGATTAGTTCAACAAAAGCAGCTTTGATACCAGATCGATCGAAACCCGAAGGTTCACAACCTGTCCCGTCAGAAACACAAAAAAGGAAAGAGCAATAAAAAGGACAAAGCTATTCAGTGGCATATTTGAAAACATAAGCCGTATACGCACCCGGTTTGGTGTAAAGGTCACATTCTAAACACGGATGGTTCATTTGCACTTGTGAAACTGAATCATTTGATGAATGAGTGAATAAGCTTAACGTTCTCGGTTCGTAGCGAATCTCCTGGTTAAGGATAGCACAGCTGAATGTTACCGAGCGCGTTTCCAAGTTGCAGATAGAAGAACAGCCACCCCACTGAATAATGGATCGCGGACGATCTGCGGCGATGCTAGTGGACGTGGCGGGGTTTAACGCTGGCAATGGATATTCCGTTTTAAAATCCGTAAGTCTTTTTTGAAAGCACCGTATGCAAATGTGGTCCGCTAACTAATAAAACCACTATCACTTGCCTACTCAAAGGGGTAGGATAACGTTTGAGAAAACAGTATGAGATAGGCACCAGCCACCAACCTTCAGACATCTATCTCGGAGACGTCGAGAATCTTGGATTGGCGCTGTGACATCCAAGAGGGTTATTATTCGTTTTGACGGCCACCAGCTCCCAATACTACTCTACCCTATTCGACTGTGTCGCACTTAGTTGCAAGGGGTAGAAGTGCATCTTCGAAGAAAACCCCAGCGACACTGGGGACGTCACTAAGTACCGCATTCCCAGTTTCGCCATGGATTCTCTCACAATGATCACGATAAATGCTGGATGGAAAATGCAGAGATGGAGAAGGTCGCTGCTAACCGGTTCCGCCTAATTAAGAGTAAGGGCCTAAGGAGAGTAGACATAAGTAAAGTGTTTAAGGAGTCCAATGGTACGCCGATTCATATTAACCAACGCCGTCTTGAATGATGGGCAGAACATTTTGAGGCTCAATTCAACTTCCCCCTATCGACGTAAAACCTGTCAGTCACGACCTTAACTGAGTAACACTGCCAGCTTATATCAGTTATCCATTTGAAATCGAGGTCACCAGGGTAATAAGTTATTTCAACAGGGAATAGGTATCCGGCCCGGGTGGGCTGTCACCATGGGATTTCAAGAATGGAGGATCAACTCTGGCTTCGGAGTTACCGAAATTCGTAGGTTTATTATGACACAATGAACAGGTTTCAATCAGATGCTGTGAATCGGCCATCTTACCAGACTTACATAAAAGGTGGCACATGCTCGAGTGAAAAGTATTGAGGAATCAGTTTATTCACCATTGTACCATAACTTCTCGCTGGTTTAAAACTACGTCGACTGCACGTAAACAGTGCACACGTGAGAACCGAGCTGGGTTTAGACCTGGTCGAGGTTATATAGCACACACTTTCACTGCGCCAGGTCAGGATTTGTCGTTTTTCTTCATCAAAACTACTGACTCATGAGATGTCCAATGCCTCCTACGGACTTGAGGCTCGGACCCACAAGCAACATTCGCTGCGGAATGCATTGCTCGCCTAATTTGATCTCACTGCTCACCTGCATCATCAGGTTGCGGTGCGCTCAGTCCACGCATTAACTCTGATTCATAGCGCACACGAACTGCTGGAACAGATAGTCGATGATGAGCTAGACGCGTTTGCTGAATTCATCACCAGGCAATCAGTCGGAGAGTGAACTGCATCAAAACTAATGCGTGGTCAGACTCAACGCAGGTAGTCCAATAAGACCTGCAATTTTGCACTGAGCCACACCAACGGTGGCTTACTGCTATGTGATCGATTTGAGTTAGCATACCAGTTGAACTGGAGCGCCACGTTTCCGTCCGTCGGGAGCTGTGTCGGAAGTTGGTGCTAGATAGGAAATGATGATGTGCACAGAACTGAAGAAGTCGATCGCCATTATCTGTTCGTTGGCAAGGAAGAGTACAACTTCCGCCTCGACAAGCTTCTAATGTGCTCAGTTTTCCAACCTGCAAGTACAACTAAGTCGGAGCTTCGACGCCGCCGCATGAGATTGATGAGTTCATCGTAGAGAGCGTCCTTTTGAGTATCAGAGCTGCAACTGGTCGGTGCGTATGCCGATACGTTGCTTCCCTTCCGGACGCTGAACCTTGAAGATGAACTGCACATAAACGAATGTTGATGGGAATCCAGTCGATAAGAGAGAACTCAGCTCTGTTACTGAGTACAATACCTACCCCGCGTTGACCTACTAAACGAGCTTCATCGTTGACTGATGTGCGAAGAACGTATCTGGCGCACTCAGGTGGCTTACAGTAGTAGGATCCTGGATTCGAGTTTACGACACGCAGCAAATGTCGATTCCTAAGGCTTTCAGATAAACTTGTTAACCTACCTGCATCAGAGTCCTCACGTTGAACGCCCCCAGATTGTGATTGATGAGGCTTTAGAAACTGCAATTCGTTTCGAGATACATTACTTACAGTGCTATTTGGCAACGACCTTTGACGAGCGATATCCAAGTTGCTTGAAGGACAAGTAGAGGTTGGAAGGAGGGGCAAATGGAGGGCTGAGTACTGAAGACAAAGAATTAAACAAAGGTTGGGATATCTGGGCAGTAGCTCACTTATCACTTTCCACTCCGCTTGATGCAACGGGCAGCGCGGTCCTGATTATCCTGCCCGACGACCGATGTAGTATGGAATTATTTTTTGTNGCATTGGGGTTTGATGGACGGGTACTGCCAGGGTGTCCAGCCATTAAGCAGGAGAACGATTAGGGTTCTCGTCCAAAGCCTTTAGTTTTAACAAGAACCCAACCGCAAGGCTGCGGGTGAAGCGAAGTGGAGGCCCACTTACTTGGATCGATTACTCCTCCACCATTTCTTACCGACTAAAACGCAAATTCCAGACACCTGCACCAAAGACCTCACACTTAACCCTTGTGCCAAACTCTAGCTTCTGCTTCACTCAAAACTGAACTAGTAGGAAATAAGATGTTCTGAATATTCGAACAACGAACCAGGATGGAAGGGACAGGTAAGGATAAAAATCTATCAAAGACGAAGTCCAAAACTCAAAAGTGTAGACAGATTGAAAATAAATCAGAAATTGCATTGCGGGTTGTTTGTGCAAGACAACGTTCACTTCAACAAATCACCTATTTTGAAAGAACGCTTTGCCACAGGCTGTTTAGAAGCATAGCGCGAAATACGGTCGATCAATGGGATGGAACTGCATTTTTACCGTTCTCACAACAGGAATTGGTCTACGCAGTGGAGATAGCCAGACCATCGGAACGTACCGTTAGATAATTGAATAAACAAACGAGCCCATGGTTCCCGGATAGATTATTCCACAAAGCCTAAGAGCTGGAGATGACATGACCTAATATCCGACAGTCGCAAACACACACATGGAAATGTCGCATTACGTTTTTAACTTTGAGATACCCAGTTTTTCCTCAGTTTGTACTGAATCTTTATCTCACCAAACATTGTGATGTAAAGTGTGGTATGTTTGCAATCACTGCAAAAGAGTGTATGCTTCCTGCGTTTCCCTTAAAATGTGTGACAACGGGATTCGAGCAATATCCGACTCAAATGACCTGATCAAGACCTTCCAAGAAAGCGAAAACAGTATCATAAAATATAGCGTTACATTGGTGACCTAATTACGAACCCAATATGGGCATCCCGAACGGATTTTATACTGCCTGAAGTGAATTGTACGTAAAAATATAATCGAGTAAGTTTTGTAATGTCAGCACACATAGCAGCGCTTTCCACTGGTTAGATGAATGCGAACATGGATTGTGCAGTTTTTTCATCACAGTGAAAACTGCACGAATGCAAACTGACTGTGCATTTATTTCATTCAAAATACTGTACGGTCCTTTCACAAGGATGCATTCAAACGGATAGCGCTTGCAGTCGATTTTCATTTCGAGGTGCAGCTGCAGGTCTTATGGCTACATCCGATCCAGCACACGTAACAATGGACCAAAAGGAGAAGGAAATACATATCCACAACATACCGTTATATGCCGATCGATCCACTGACAGGACAGCCTGATCTTCACTGGACCACAAGTGTCGTAACACTAAATCGTCTGCGGGTAAACGAATTCGCACCCCGACAGTTCGTACAGAAACGAATAAGCCAGTCACCTGAACGGTGAACAATCGGCCGAGTAAACTGTTCATCACCGCTCCACTTTGACCGTATTGTGACGCACCGGGAACGCGGCCATAACGGGCATATTTTGCAGTAATGTGGGGTAGGGTCGCGGCTTTACTTTGCTGCAACCCCTGGCCAAAACTGGGTTCAGTTGCGGAGTGCCAATGTTGTAGCAAGGTTTCGAGTGTTGCATCTGACAAATCAGCGCACAATTGTGGTAGCGACAGAAGAAATAAACAAACGGAAAGTGGTAGCATCTGCAATATTTGTTACAATTTATTATTATTATTATTATTATTATTATTATTAAATCATGCAATAAGCATCTTTGGGACGAACAAATTATTACATGGTTTATTCTGCAATATTAGAGGCTGTTCCTAAAAAAGTAAATGCTTCAAGTATGCTTAGAAAAAAAAAAGAAATTTGACTTCACTTGACAATTGGGAGTTCCGAGATTTCAATGATCGTGGA
>UZAN01050604.1:0-13031 GCA_900618425.1 Echinostoma caproni
CATTACGCACATGATTTGTCAGCTCTGGGGGACTGTTGCAATTCTGAACAATGAAAACCGAAAAAAATGTCTCATAAAGTATTAGATGGTTTCAATAAAATATGGAGTTGAAAACTCATGTGACATGGAGGCACGTTTGCCGACGTGAACCTGAAGTATGGAGCTCACATTCATCGGTGTTCAGTATAGAAACCTGTACATTTGTTGCATTTTCGGAATGCTAACGCCCTCTTCAGTTTAGAAAAACTATACAATGCAAATTTGACCCAATCGCACACTGAAAGAATTATCTGTCCCAGGATTTGGGAGATTTTCTGCCGTTCATATCTGATGATTTGCAGTCATCACTGAAAGTTGAGATGAAAAAAACAAAGAAATTATCGGGATCATCGACATCCAGCGAACAGAAACAAAAAGAAAGAAGCTGAATTTTTCCCTCTGGGCGTTCACGTATGCGCTTGAAATTGTCTGTATGCATGTCCATTGATGAAGACACAACGCCTTGGTTTCTACTGCGTATTTTTCGAAGGTATGGTACACAATCATCGAGGAGTTCTTACGTTCGGTTGATTGCGATTGTGCATAGTAAGCACAGTGAACCGTGATGCATTCGATTGAGGGACTCGAACCCATGCATGCATGGACGTGGTTGGCGCCTTTGCGGAGTACGCACTCGCGTAGTGGACGGGTAGCATTTATTGGTTGAGAGAGTTTGACGATTCCGTGCACCTCTGTGACAATAAGCAAGTGGGGCCAATGGTGAAAAAAGATTCCCATTATTGGAATGTTATACTGCTCTAAGTCAGTGTGATGTGGTTGACGCCAATACGATTTCTTTCCGTCGTTCCTGATATTGGAATCCCACTGCTTAGCCGGCGACTACTTGGATCGAGAGAGATAGAGAGTTGATTCCATTGATCATATCCTATACATTGAATTGCTGGGACGGTAAGGATGATCGTGTTCTTCATTTGTGAGTGTGTTTGTGCTTGTGTGTGTGGCACTGAGCCATTCGTGTCACCCAAATTTTCAATAAATGAGTCTGGTACCTATTACTATTAATCAGCATTTCTCGGCACACATAGACAGAAACTAGTTAAACGTTCAGCTAACAGTACATAGCAATTTGATGTCAATGTGAAGGTTCTCTGACAATGCACAAAATGCCCTCAGCTCATCTGATTTTTCGAAAAATTTCCCACGAATTCTTACATGAAATTAGGCAAGTCCATTTATTGTTGTCTCCTCGCTGTGCATATTCGATCTGGTCAAATCGATTTTCCCCCACTCCCGTCGACCCTGATAAGGACTTTTATAGCTAAGAACTGAAATACATCATACGCGTATAATTGCAGCAAGATTCCGGAATGTTTCAGTTCTGACCTGTTTTGTTTTCATTCAATCAACTTACTACCATTTTTGGGTGGTGCTGGCAGAAATTAAATTGACATCTAATTGCTTCGTTGGGAAATCTCACAAATTTGCAATAGGACCGACACGCAGGACTTTAACTGGATTAATTAATAACCTTGGCGTTCGGATACGCTAAAAACACGCCACTGATCTGAGTGGCATGTCAAATAGCCTTCGCTAGTTGAATAAACGTAGACCCGGGAGAACCGTCAGTCAATAGGGTAGCCATCACCACAGGCTTGGCAGCTGAAATCAACCTCGCTACGGTACACGTCGTACCAGAAGTACATTCATCTTCGACGGTAGTTAGTTTGTAAAACTAATTTCCTTCGTCCTAGCCACAGAGGAGAACGTGCGCGTTTATCGATTTCCAAGATAGCGGTCACGGGAACTACGAATGTGTATTTTGTTGAACCATTTTCTTCAGTTTTTCTCTCTCTCTGTCTCTCTGTCTCCAGATAACGACTGATTATTGTTTTTTAAGTGGTTCTCGTTGTCCAAATTCTAATGGGACAAATTATTGGCATAGAAAATAGAATATATGATTTGCGGATTTCAGTACAGTGAACAATGGTCTCATTGTCAGAGAAACCTAATCTCGGAACAGCTACTGAGCTCCCAGATGTTGTGCTATTGCGAGACAGCTGTGGCGGTGTGAGCACTCGGATGAGCTGCTCGAGAACGTAATAAGACAGGGGGAATTGAGGGAATGGGAGGGGTACAAACCACTGTCATGGCCACAACTTCACTGAATAGCGACTTACCTTTTACTAACCTCGTCCGAATACTCTGTGGTGTTCATTCATACACATATACATATTCAGTTACTTTTCTATTCCTTGTTCGACCTCCTTCCCCCCCCCTCCGGAACATTTGAGTTAACCTTCAGAGAATTGTTCTCCTTCAATTTTTGCAATTCGATTTACAGGACCAAACCGCAATTGGTACCCCCCCCCCCCGCCCCNCTGAGAGCGGACATCATCGAGACCGATTCAATAAGTTCGCTCCACGGAGGTGTTTGCTACTGGAGAGATGGCCGGGTGGACATTTAATAAATAGTACAAAAAACATGGTTTAAACATGTAGACTAGCTTTCAGCAACTGATTGCATTGTTAACTGTGTCCCTGCTGCTATCTCTCGTATCCAGTTAGTGTCTTTCTTTAATTTCCATTTCTTCGGTTTGAATTCCGCGTACGATTTTGCGCGTGCATCAGCCGAACTCCCGGTCGAAATCCCATCCTCCCCACTCCCGGATTCTGTTGTTGTTCTTTCGCTTCATCGTCGTCTATTTACGAGATACACACGCAACATTTGGGCATCTTCCACACACGCACACACACCATTGTTTTTTCTTCCGATAGGGGTAAACTCTAGTGACCGGAAAAAATAACAAATCAGTACGGTTCAATGCGACCGACTCGCTCCATCCGACGGGCCGCATCCACTGCTTTCACTTGTATCGATGCTCCTCCTGTGGACAGATAATCCTCACGATCCGTAGAACGTGACCGTTTTACTCCCGGCTTTTGGCATCGGTGAAGCAATGTCAGTGGGGATGACCTGGAATTGCTTGTTTCAACCAATTTTTATGCCTCTCCCTTTCATCTTTTAGTCATGTGAACCTAATTTGATCTCATACCGGATTGGGATGTAGTCCGTGGCACAAAGTTCTACTCTTCACTTCAGTACTAACCACCGGGAGTATCTTCCTCACTTGCCCTATCGTAAGAGAACCGATGTGTGTCCCAGAGTTTAACTGCCATGATGAGACAATGGGAATATACAGCAACATACACATCAGGAGCGGAATTCCTGCACAGACAGCCTCGGATTCCGTCTGTCAAACTGTTCTATGAATCTTCCGTGAAGCACCCGGCTAACTTACAATGATCCATACGAAACTACCCCGAGAGAAATATTTCAATCCTTTTTCAGCATAGGAGATCAGAGAAACTATCCTACTCAATGACCAAGTGACCGTTTCTACCGCGGTGTGTAGGCGTAAAACCCGACGACCAACATTTTAACTCGGCGACGGGGACCGGGACAGTATGATGAGAGTGATGACCACTTTTAGGGAATACACCCCTGTGGGAGGAGAAGCGGTATGTCGATAGTTATTTCCCACAAAGTGCCTTAATTTCGGATGGCAACTGACAGTGGAAGTAAATCAAATGAGATTGAATGGCGAAATACCTGCTTCTGTCTTTCGATATTCCAGACCCAGTAGTACTCCACCGTATTAAACCAGATCGACAAACTGAAATTTTCTATCGCTGTCAAGCACCTGTCTAAATTTTATGGGCTGTCCATATTTTCTACTTGTTCTGAAATTTCTCATCCCTGATACCTGGTCAGTCTCGAGCTCTTTGGCACGATGGTAACATGCATACATACACACATCTACCATAGAAGGGATTCAGGTTTCGAGTCCCCGATAGGTTGGCGGGTACTGATGAGCATCGAGAAGAGCAAAATAGTACAGTAGCGCCTCTCAAATGTTTACTGGATGAAGTGAGGATTGTGTGTGTGTGTGTGTGTGTGTGTGTGTGTGTGTGCGTGTGTGTGCGTGAAGATGAAATCTAAAAGGATAGTCAGTTTAAACCAATCCAAGTTATCTCACAGTACTACTGGTACATAACTCTGAATTAAACATATATGAGATCTCTCTATCTTGGATGAATGGTATTTGTCTGGATGATAGAAACTTGTTGTTTTCTTTGGTGGACTTGAGCATTGTTTAACTTCGAGTGTTTGGAACTACTGATNAGTCGAACAATGCCAACAGCCGCTCCAGTCAAGGGAGTGGTTAGTCACGCAGTACACAAAATATGCGACCGGGGTAATGCGTGCGTGAAAAGCAAAAAAACGGGAAAATCGGGGAACACAGTCATTTTGCATTAGTGTCGTGATTCATGAATTGCCCCAAAACTCATTCTGGTAAACTGCGAACCGCAGAGATGCCCTCACCCTGTTCCATACCGGTGGCTAATATCAGTTACGTGTGTACGCGACTCAACCGTGACGATACATACTTTTACTAACCATGGAAACGACCAAATAAACTCAACCTTGAATAATAAACATGCTCAAGGAGTTGGCAGCCATCGTCACCTAGCTTGACTGTGTGTGTGTATGTGTGTAAATTAAATCAATCATTTCTTCATTGTTTACCAATAGCGGATACTATTGTAAATCCAGGGTCAAACAGGCCTGGTCGAGTACTTCCACACGAAAATTCCTCTTTTCCGTTTCAAACCATCCGGGAAAATGTCCGACACATTAGGCTTTGGGATGTGCGTGCATTCGGGCGCACGCAATTCGCTGTACGCTCTCGTCCGACCATATAATATTGTGGTTTTACCGGAAGATGTCGTACGAGGACACGCAGTTGTGGATGTGTCTCATCCGTCGGGGCGTTGTCTCAGTCGTGAAATCACAGAAGTGCCGACAGGGAGCAATTTCCCGAGCCAAGTCACATGTCCGACTGGGTTTGTAAAATTCCCGCCTCACTGGCCAATGGGAAATGGAGGGATTTGTGTGCAGAACAAAATTGCCAATAACATAAATGATTGACTTGCAAGTGAAACTTATTGGGAATTAAAAAAATAACGATTTCAGTTAAAATAAACCTTTGATTCATGAGTGTCGGAACGAGAGGGAATTGTTACATTTATATCGACTGCAAATATTCCCGGCTGATTTGTTATCAATAGTTAGAAGTTGAAATCATACCTATATTCATTCCACGTTAGTTTGGTTTCAAATCTGAGGCATATCTTTGGTCGATNAATTCGGGATATCCCGTTTCGAGAGACTATCCAATAAACGTTGTTTGTATTGATTTGTATTCGACTCGTGAACGAATCAGACGATTGTTGAATTGATGTGGTCCGAGACCTCATCCGTCGAGTTCTTTGAGCTGTATATTTAAAATATTTGGAAAAAGCGGAACACTTGAGATCAACTTACGTTCTGACTACCCCCTGTTCGACTAGATGAAGTAGGTGTATGAAGCTGCACTGCGCGGACGCGTAGCAAGCTGCTGAGAATCAGTCCAGATATCTTAAGTGGTCAGTGCGTCTGATTGACAATCGCTCGTGCCCAGATTCGAACCCCTCATTCTATATTCGATATATATGAACCATTGATAATTCCTAACAAGCAGCAGGGAACAGCTGAGCACAACACGTCCCGGGGCTTTTTCAGTTGTGAATGACGCGGTAACTCAGTATGATCTACACTAGTGAAATCTTCCAGATTGTTTCACATAAACCAAGAGTTTCACTTGTTGAGAAATAGTGATGTAACGTGTATCCATCATACCGGACATCTGTCTGATAAATCACTTCTATCCGATTTTCTGGTTCTCCTCAATCCTGTGAGAACGAGACACGAAAATTTTGAGAAAAGGTTGAAAAAACGACAGGTTCACGATGAGGTATAGCTGAGTAAATTTCCCAAATCTACATGAGATGGCCACTGTCTTATGGACTGCTTAATTCGGATTGCAATGTACTTCAGATAAGGGTACATTGGGCAGTGAACGGACCGAGAAGCGAAGGAGAATGAAGAGCCGGTGTGTGTGTGTCTTGGGACTACTCTATCAGTTCCGGATCGGAATAACCCAATAGGTCCGGATCCGAAAGACAGTAGATAGACTGTAGATATTTCTGAGTTCACTTTTCCGCCATCACCATCTAGTGCTCCTGTTTTCCACCTGATCCATCTGTGCACCCAACGCAGTGGCTGGGGTTGTAGAACTGAATTTGAAACTGGAAAGCAAATAGAAAGGATTAAGGATCAGTGAAAATAGTTAATTATTCATCCATTTGTACCAATCGATTTTTTGCACAAATGATGAATCGAACTGTTGTATGAAACTGACAATACACAATGTTGTGAGTACCACGCAGGTCACTCGAAACGATCAAGATTTAGCATTCAATTTTTATTCAATATATTTACATCAATCTTGTTGTCCGTTGGCAGACAATAGATCGATCTACAGAACATGTGATTAACTGTGGTCATGCAATTCAGCCCCCTAAATTTCAATCTCAATGACTATAATCATCTGTGAACTACTAATCGATAAAGCGAATCGTTGAATTGTCCTAAGTGTAAGGTCATACACACACACACACACACACACACACATACACAAGCTCAGTCTCACTGTGTTGCCATGTAAAATACCACTTATTTTCAAAACAGGCTATAAACCAAAGTAACCACTGGATTGCCTTTATTTATTCACGAAATACAACAGATAGAGAGGAGTGAATCAGGAAGGCTGGGGGAAGAGATGGCTACACAGGGCAGTTGAACACTACACCTGCAGTTAAACTTTGTACGAGTGATAATTGAGCTAAGCTTTTGTACTGTGTCAACCGAGGGAGAGCATTCATGTCGAAAGTACTCACACGGGAATCCTGCGTATTAAAAAGATGTCGTTTTACTTCTTTTTTATTTATTGACTATACAAATGTACAATCAACAATCAGGAAGGGGAGCCGCGGCCATACAAAGGCTACCTAGGAATGCGGGCGTTGGTGGACCAGTTCGAACCCGAGACTCACTGATCACAAGTTGGTGACCTAACCACTTGGCCATCACCGGGAAGTAACAGAAAGAGAGAAAAAAAAGAAAGAGGAACAGATGTACCGCATATGGATGTCACAATTCGGCCAGTACACAATGCGCCATTCTTGTGCTGTTGCGTGATATGGACAATGATGCCATGAGGATGTACTTTTAACCTAACGTATATTTTTTTTGGGACAATTCTCAAGCTTAACGTATTTCTTCGGCGTATGCAAAGGATTTTTCAACTTCATGCTTAGTTTTCGTTATCAAGCTTTGAACTCAGAGGTTACGGACGGAAGGGGGAGAGTACAGCTGTTTTGTGTGTGTGTGTGTGTGTGTGTGGTGGGATTACAATTAATATCATATCCCTTTAGCTATTGTGCTTACACTGCGTATCTCAGTATGTTGATGGGGAAAAATGAATATCTGAAAAAAATGGACCAAGTTATTTAGTTTCAAGCAAGAATCCGATGAATTAAAAGTTGTATCTCACAACTATTTTTTTATTTTAAATATTGATTTTGATGTTATAAACATGATCTCATGACAAGTTTTCGAATGCTATCACTGTATGGTTTCTGTACAATGCTTGTTTCCGAAGCTACGAGAGTAACTGTCCACACGGACCGGTCGTTGATCTGCTATTCATGACTGTATTTTTTTCCTGTTGTGTTAAATGACAACCATTGTCCCCCGTTCTCGTCACATTTCACACGAGGATGACTGATGGTTACACAACAGAATTCAGCTTGATTAATGACCCCCTTCTACCCCCGCAGAGGTATCCAGAAGAAGAAAACGCCCTTTTCACAGTCCCGATGAATTTCACGGTTTTGCCCAAAGTTTTCCAGTTCACTTGAAATCCATTAAATCGGTCCAGTATGCAAATCTGGATTGCAACAGCAGCAGCAACAACAACAACACCAACGAGAATAATGTTAAAACGCGGAATTGTCTTATGAGTTAAAGTTGGGATCGATCGATCGATCGATCGACCTGGTGGAAACTTCACTAGCAAGTATTTCAATCAAACAATCGGCAAACGTTGTGAATAAAGACACCTCTCAAGGGGAGAATGGATTGCTGGAATGTGGAATATCTTACAAAAGATACAAATATAATGACCTGAGTATGCACGCACGCACGTACACACAACGGAGGGAGATACAAGCACAGGAATATATACCATTGGAATGGTCACCTGTCAGTCATACGGCTCAGCAATCAGAGCACAGAGTGTAATAATACGGTGACAAAATTTGCTACTTCGTCATGGAACTCGTTTCGGACACTAAACCAATATTGTTTATCATAAAATCTGAGTGTAGAGAAGGAGCGGAGGCGGAGGGGGACGATAAATGTGCATTAGGGCCAAGATGTTACCATTAGATTGGTACAGGTGGATCAGAGCGAGTTCCTCTATCCATGCACGATAGCCTGAGTAAAGGAAAATCCAACCGGTCGTCTATTCATCTGAAATTTCTTAGAGAACACTAATAATCAGAGGTAATAATCGAGGTAATTCTTTTTTTATCACTTCGACCAAATAAGTCAAATGCTACTCGGGAAGTAAAACAAGGACTCCGAGGATTGTAGCCATTCACAGTCACCGGGAATCCCCTTCACGGTGTTTACCGATCAGACCGGGTGAACTTACATCCCGCTCGTGAAGCATACCTTCATCAGTCGGCCAGGAACAAAATAGGGGGTTGAGGGTTGCAGGTTACAGAGAGGTCGGGGGGNCGGGGGGGGGGGAGAACAGAGATTTGTATCCCTGTCACATTTGTATCCTTTAATGGAATATATTTTTTTATTGAACCACACAAGCTTTCGATCTAAAAGATTTCTTTACATAGTAAATGGGGCAAATTATACATGTCCTCCGGGGTAGGGGGGGTTGGGTTGGGGATACAAGTTGATGACGTTAGTGGTTTTCCCCACCAAACCAGTTTACCTCTCCCCTTGTTCATTCTGAGGCACGGTTTAACTTGCCACCCTCCGCTGTTCATTTTTTCTTTTTTTTCCTTTTCTATTCGTAAATTACCTGAGTCGACTGATGAAGTCCCAACAACCAACATTACAATGCACACACTATGCTCAAACAACACTGTGCAATTAGATGAATAATGAGTTTTGTTATATGAGGCCCAGAATGTTTCGGTGGTTGGTTGTTTGTTTGTTCCGTCAGTCCGCCAGATCTTAGTTAAATTGTTGCCACGTCTAATTAGAGCTTTGTACTCTCACGGAGAAATGCGTTGTAAGGTTGGAATAGTTCCCTTGACGAAGTGATGAAATTCCGTATCATTTTGCTTACGCGTTTGATTCAGATGCATGAGTCCAGCCAGATACGACCTGTCGGCCGGATTGATGTGGTAATCGGGACTGATTCTGATGACGATTGTGAGTTCTATGCGCGCGCGAGAGAGAGAGGGATGAATTGGTTTGGCTACATGTGATGACTCCGTCGAGTAAATGAGGCATGAATTGCAAAACTCACTGGAGAGCGGTTTCGACCTGGTTGGGTTTTATCAGCAGTGCGAATCCACCGCCCCAGTAGGGGAATTGAACCGGGGACCTCACAAGTAGACTACAAGCATACGACCCACTCGAAAACAGGGGAGTTGTTCCAACCGTCTCTCATTTTGACTATATACAATATCGCACAACCCATCTTCTCAAGCTTGTTGCGGGCATCGTGCCTCAGTATCAGCCTCCAGGGTTACGACTTTCACAACCAGACCAATAATTGTCTGATTATCAGCTCTCTGAACCTAATGGTTCTTTGCATCCTCTCGCTCACTGATCTTCAGGCTATATCAGTTATTTCCTAATGTGTCCAATTGTAGTGGAAAGTGTGTCTTCCACGAAAAGTAAAAGTTCATCTCTATGTGTTTACAGTAACGAGTTAATTAAACTTTAATTCATGAAATGTCTCCGAGTGACCCACTACTACACTGCTAATACATTCAACAAGGTACGATATCTGTTGACTTGTGTGTGTGTATACGTGAAAACATTACAAATTCCCCAGGACATACTTAAACCTTCTGCCACCTGGTCTCAACTGTTCCCCTGATCTGTTTTATGTCCTTTAAATAAAAGCTTTCATTGTGCCTAGGACTATCAAAGTTGTCTCATGTCCCCTTGATATATTCCGTTCCACGTTGACCTATTCCACAGTGTTTGAGGACACTTTTCCTCATGTGATATGCTTTAAAACAAGATCCCACTGAACTTAACCCGTCCAGTGAACACTGATTTCCCTGTGTGCATGTGTGTGTGCGTGTTCTTCAACCACCAAATCTAAATTGTTCTACAGCTTTCCCCACTTTAGCCTTGACCCACATTCCTCTAGCCAAAACCTGCAATGCTTTATCCACGCCCCGTAGTCTTTTAGCCTCAGCGCACAATCCTTCAGTCATACCGCTGTAGGTGAGTCCGTATCCGAATATTCTGAGGTCAACGAATGCTGAAAAATTAGTTTCTACAAAGAAATGAGATGTGGTGGTCAAAAGCTGCAAAACGTGTTGATTGTTGATTGGATAAGATTTAAAAACGATACACCCGTATCGTTAAGCCATTTGAAACATCTCGTACAGTTTCAGTGTCTCCGTATAACATGCGATACTATTGTGAGTAACAATGTAAAATGTAACACACACGACACATTGTTTCTCATTCATAATCCGTGACATGAATCAAAAAGCGATACCACAAAATAGTCTATGCTTACCTTTCCGTATCTTCATTTGAAGTAAACTTCGTTCTTGAAATGTGAATATATTAACAGGCCGACAATAATAAACACCCCCATAACTGTCATCAGTTTATTAAAGCTACAACGTTTGAGGCTAAAGAATTACGGGATTCGTCTAAAGCTTGATGGGAAAAGATATGGTTCCGGCCTAGGGCATGACGCATATCTATCCTACACTATTTGGTGAGTTACTTTTGCAAGTCTTTATTGATAACTACAGTGAATCTCAAAATATTTTCCGAGACATATACGTTCAAGGTAAATCCTACGCGAAAACCTTTTTTGACATTTTTGTCTATTTCTCTTTAAATAATTTAAATTCAACAATAATCCACTGGTGAATCTTTGGCTGAAAATTTTCGCACCTTGGTTTGAATAAAGCAAGTTTTTAAAAATAATAATTAATTTTAATATGATCAACGGAATTCTACTAAGTTTTGCGTGTAATTTTATTGTCCCTCCCTATCCGTTTGTGCGTTCCTTTCTTTCACTTCCACTTCGTCTATGATACACGTACCGAGAGGTCTTCATCGTTCTGTGTTTGACTCAATTGTTTCCGTCAGGTCCTGCCAAAATTATCGAGCCTCCGATCAATGTTCGTGTGATCGCCGGTGAGACTGCACTGTTCTTCTGTCGGGCCACGGGGAATCCGACACCAACCGTGAACTTTCTGATCGATCGAACCATTAGCCATCCACGTCTCGGTGTCGGTGTGGTTCTAACCATTCCAGATGGAAGTCTACTTCGACTGACCAAGGCCCATCGGGACCAGAACGGATTACAAGTGGAGTGTGTGGCTAGAAATCACGTCGGCGGTGACAGTGCCACCGCGCACCTGACAGTCTACGAGACCAATTCTGGTAAGTGAACTGTCCAAACTATGTGTCTTTGTGCTATCCTACATGTCTCACCCATGCTCTTTCAACCTCAGCCCTTCATTGCCTGTGGTCTCTGTAGCCAAACAAGCGGGTGAGGATGAGGTTGCTTGTCCGCGAATGTGAAGACATTAGTTCATCGGATGAGAAGCTCAGTTAGTGTTAGTTTATTGTCCGCAAAAACAGCAGTGGGTGGGTGGATGTGTGCGTGGGGTAGGGTGGGGGTGGGGTAGGGCAAAGAAATAAGATCAGTGAACTGTCAGAAATGATTATACTGTTTCCTGATTGACAGGTTGTACAAACAAAAGACAAACTGGTAAGTATTTTGCACCCCCCCCCTCATGAATACGGTTTGAGAATACATGTACACACGTGTACATCATTTACCCGGGATTATATGTGTCCATCACGGAGAGTTTGAATAAAATTTGTTCTACCATTCTACTCATAGCTAACCAACCCCCCAACCTGATCAACCTAGTCGAATGCACGATCAGTTTGGTGGTACGTACACTATACTAACCACATTGGGGATGAGCTAACACAATACAGTTATCTGCGGGTTGGATAGAGAGAAGAAGAGACTTTCCACTCAGATTTGTTCATTAAAACTGCAAACACTAAATGTCTTTTGTGATGATTTTNTTTTTTAGGATTATCTGTTAGGTTCGAAGTCAAACCACAGGGAGGGGAGAGGGAGAGAACATTTGATTGTGCGGAGGCGCGCGCGCACGAGAGAGAGAGAGAGGGTGAGTGAGTCTGACAAAATCCTAGTTTATCACTTCAGCGAGAAGTTTTGTACGTCCGTTAAACTTTACGTAGTCCGTTGTGACCGGATTCGACTACATGGTCAGTGTAGCTATTTTCTTTTCGATCAACAAATTGTCTCGGATTAATTCCTTGCTGTTCCTCGTGCACACGGTACCAATTGTCACTCGAAACAATTGTCTCCATTCCGTTCTTCATTGTTCTATGTTCCATAAGTTTCGGATAGCGGAATGCGTCCACAGTGGAAATCCAGATGCGGGCGTAAGGTTTTCTGTCCGTTCATTCCTTTAACCCACATCGCCGACCCTCCTCCCCACCCGCCGCGCTCCCAGCCACAATAAATCGGTATGTTCTAACGTGGTTATAGATGAACTGAAACAAAACTGTGCCAAGAATCGTGGAGTGACTGAGAGAGTGCTAAATATGGGAGTGGGGGTTGGGTGGAACTATTCCAATTCCGATTCTCTGTGACACTTTTGTCCTCACTCAGACAGTTCCGTGTCCGGTTCGATGAGTAATGACCGAGGGCGTTTCCATTCATCCCTCTCACAGTACACCCATCATCTTGCATAGTGCGAATTTGAAGAGAAACCATGGCAAATCACTTCGGCAGCTCCAGCAGTGTGAT
>UZAN01050606.1:0-10790 GCA_900618425.1 Echinostoma caproni
CCACCTTTTTCCCGAACATTTCATTCAGACACGGGAAGTTAACACGTGACATATTTTGAACAAAGATTGCGTAGTGCAGGTGAAACTGATAAATAAAGGACACCAAATTTACTGTATAACACCAAAACGTGAAAAGTGCGTCAGTAATTACTGAAAAACGGTTAACAGAACTAGTTTGCAAAAACCTTCCAAAAACGGGTAACTGAAGCTAGATATTTTACTATCGAGCTTTTCGTAAAAAAGTAGTGTAGTAAAACGGACTGTATAGTTCGTTTTACCGTGCTTTTTAACACACTGCAGTGACAATTTACGGTGAGCAAGCTACCACTGTATATATAATGCAGCCTTCTAAGAGGACACAACAAATACGCTTTACAACTACTTAGACAGATTTCCTGTCAGTAAAAAGTGAAATATCGAAAGATATTTCACTGAAATAGTACCAAAAACGTATATTTAACCAGAGCACTTCAACATTTCAAAGGTTAGGTCAGGTTGCACCGGACTGAATATGGCCACAGCCAATCGAGCGTCCAGAATTCCTTTGATGGTATGCTCACAGGACAGAACAGGCTACAGGACTTGCGGCGGAGTCCAAAGCAGTACAGTTTCTTGCACCAATGAGTTTGGAAGCACCACGGCGCTGCGACAATTTTATTATTTCGTTCACGTAGACGTGGGTGAGAGCGGTTCTGGAAAAGAAAAACGCACTTCTGATGGTTCTTCTGAGTGACAGTACACGTCTGAGGTTTTGTCAGGATCAAAGCAACAGCTCGCAACCAACCGCTTCGAGCTACCCAGAGTAAAAGGTGTGTTAAGAGAAGAAACATGATCTACAAGTGGTGGTGCTGGATGTTGAGAACTTTCAGTAAAATGTGGTGCACAGTGAATGAAAAATGGAGCTGAGGGAGTTCGAGAAATCGAAGTGGAGTAAGAGATAAGGAGTTAAAAGTGGGGGAAAGAGACGGATGAGCTATTAGCGACCTTAGGCCCGGTGTCAGATACAATCGGGGAACGCTGATGCCCAGCATGCGTCAATCTTCAGCTTGAACTCGGCAATGGTATTTTGACGCCACTACCTCCTGAGGCAGTTTGTTCTATGTATTAATTACCCGATGCGAAAAAAGGTGTCTCTCAGGCGTTTGAGCTCCCGAGGCTTGCCTGACTTCATGCTGTGTCCCCTTCTGTTGGGTACACCGCTCGGCTGAAGTAGGTAGGAGATTCCCTGAGAGAAACCCGTCAAGATACGGAAGGTTTCAATCAGATCTTCCCTCAGCCTTCTCCGATTGAGTGAGAACAGGTTCAGCCCCTGAAGGCGTTCGGCATATGTCGATCCCCGAAGGTGTGAGAACATGCGCGTGAACCTCTTCTGCACCCTTTCCATAACCCTTTGGTCCTTCTTCAGGGTAGGGGACCAAGCTTGTACGCAGTACCCTGATGCGGCCGAACGAAGGCCATGTATAGCGGAACTAGCACGACAGGATCCCTAGACGTCACTGTGCGTTTCAACCTGAACAACGCTCTATTGGCCGTACGTGCCGCAGCAAGACACTGGGCAGGGGAGTTAAAAGCGGAGTTCAGAGTGACCCCTAGGTCCCTGATCTTTGGCACATCTGCCATAGCATCCCCGTCGCGAGCTCCCATGTAGCGTGGCCCAAAACCATGAGCACTCCCGGTTCGTAGAATCTTACGCTTTGCTGCATTTAAAGGGAGACCCCACTCTGCAGACCATGGTTTTACTGCATCTAGGTCCAGCTGGAGGTCTACACCCTGATGCGAGTCAAGTAGTTCAACTTCGTCTGCAAAGATGAACGTTGCGTTCGATGGACGGGGGACTAGATCATTGATGAAGACCGGAAACAAAAATGGTCCAAGCACCGAGCCTTGTGGGACCCCGCTATAAGCGTGCCCGCATCCCGACCAATCCCCCTCCACCCGTACGCGAAAGGTTCTCCATGTCAGGTAGCTCTCAGTTCGCTTGAATAAACTAGGGTGGATCCCTATGGATCCCAGCTTGGATAACAGCAGCCGATGGTTTACGGAGTCAAAAGCCTTAATGAAGTCTAGGTAGTAGACTTCGACTCCCCTCCCTCCCCTCTGTCCAGCCGCTCAGTCGCGGCATCCAGGAAGGTTAGCAGATTTGTGAGGCACGAACGGCCTTGACGAAACCAGTGCTGAGCCTCCGCCAGCAGGCCGCATTGGGTGAGGTAACTGGCCATCTTATCTCTGATTAACCTTTCCATGACCTTTAGGATCACGGAGAGTAAGCTAACAGGCCAATAGTTAGTGGCCAGCTTCCTGTCGCCCCCTTTGTGGATGGGGGCCACAGTAGCTACTTTCCAGTCCTGTGGCAATAAGGCTGTCGCCATGGACAGATTGAAGAGGCGACCTAACGGGGCTGCCAGGATACTCCCTAGAGGCCCCAACACTGCCGGGTGAATTTCGTCCGGTTCCACCGCTTTTCCCCTATCTAAACTCACCAGGGTCTTTTCCACCTCCTCCGGTAGAAAAATGATTTCCTCCATCAGCGTGGATCCTGCTGGCTGGTGCATGAGTTGCGGGATGCCCTCATCCTTCGTGTGTACGCTCTGGAATTGCTCACACAAGGCAATGGCCTTGTGGGAGTTTGTCGTGGCGGGGTGTTTTCCTTTGGCCTGATACAGCCGACTGCTTCCCTTGTAGTCGGCTTAGACTGCACATACCGGTAGTAGGCCTTAAGGTAGCGCTTTGCTTTCTTGGCCAGGGAAAGCTCAAAAGCTCTTTTGGCATCTAGGAGGATGCGGTCGAAAGACTTTCGTTCTCGTAAGTATTGAAGGTGTCTAAGGTAGCCCCTGAGGCGCAGAGTCGTTGCCACGCGGCCCGCTTTCTTTATAGAGCTTTTTTCATTCTACTGGACCACCATGGCGGGGTGGTCCTCGACCTAACGGGATGCAGGAGTGCGAAACTATTAGTGAGAGTCAGCAGGTTATCCCCGATCAAATCCCATGACTCCACAGTCCCATAGTGTGCTTCTTACCAGGCCATGAGCCGCAGCATGGAGACATCCGGTATTCATGCGCTTATAGCGTCGCCTCAATTTAACTTGAGAAAGCGGAAGAGCACAGCCGTATTGGCACCGGATACTAGCGCGGTCACTTCTGCCTAGCGGTGCACCAATGCAGTGATCCTGATGTCATTCCTGCTTTTGGTAAACACAAGATATAAGGTGCTGGGAGAGTTACCCAGTCGCCATCAGGTGGGATCGGTGACGTGCTGGGTGAGCGCCAATTCATGCATCATCTCTAGTAGCCCATCCCCAAAGCTGCCAAATGGCGCAGACTCCATCTCCCATTCGATCTCAGGAGCATTAAAATCCCCCAAGACAAGAACCCTACTTGCCCGAGTTATTGTGTGCCGGAGAAAATCTATCTTTCGTCGATGCCTGCGCTTGGGCTACGATAAACACACAGAACTGCTAATCTTAATCCTGAGAGCTTGATTACGCACCCGGCAGCCTGAATGTTCTCCGTGCACTGAGTATCCACGGCCATCTGAGGAAAGAGGTCTGCCATGAGCAGTAGAGCACCATCCCCCAACCTATTCCCTGGACGATCGCAGCGATAAGCCTGAAATCCTGGTGAACAGAAGCCCGCGATACAAAAGTCAGACTTCAGCCAGGTCTTCGTTATGAGCGGGGGTCGTTTTCCTGCGTGGATTCTCGTGCCCCACTCTTGCTACGTTGACGGACAGAAGCTTGGTGCTAACTTGCTGCCTGCAGCTAGGTGAGCTAGGTGAGGCCGTTGTCTTGTAGTCGCAGGGGTTGTCCGGCCCTATGGTTACCTGATCTTCGGTCAACTTCCTCAAATTGGCGGAAGCTGCCAGCATCAAGTCCCGATGGCTCGGGTTATGAAGCTTTACAAAGGCTGGCCTAAGTGGCAAGACGCCAGGTGTCCGTTGATCGCCCTGCCACTTCCCAAGGTGCAACACTCGCTTGATCTGCACCTCTGAGGGGATCTGAGCGAGTCGGATTATGTTTCTAACTTGGTGTAGGAGCGTTTGCCTGCGGCTGCGCGTTTCTCTACAAAACGACTCTAGGATGTTCCTGATAATGACGTTTCTGTTTCTCCCTAGGGCTGTGTTGTTATGAGCCTCAAGCCCATGCAGGGAGTCTCTCAGGCTGGTGGTGATTTCAGCGAGCTTCGCAATGGCCTCCTCGTTAGCGTCCATGCGCGCATCAAGTGCCCCTTTCCCTGGTGGCAAGTGACACTGGGTAGCCTTGTTGGTTCCCCTCCTGTTTCCGGCGGCCTGCACACTAATCCCTGCGGTTGCCGATTTGGTAACGCGTGCCCTAGGGCTGGGCTTTACCCCTCGGCTTAGGGGTGCCGCTGACGTGGTTTGTTGTTCATCACGCTCAGGCTTCCCCACTAAAATCCATTCCCGGTGGTTAACTACTTCAGGCTGGTTTCCCTCTCCAGGCATCAGGGTCCCTAGCTCGGGGTTACTTCTGTTCATCTGACTACTTTGGGTCAAGTTACACGGAGGAGCTTGTACTTCCAACTGTAAAGGAGAGTTTCCTTACGGAGGCAGGGTTTTCGCCCTGGATATTCCGATAGAGCTGATGCAGTTTGGACAAACCCATTTCAGAAACTTGTGGACAGCATAGTGTTCAACTGCCCTGGAAGTTAGTTTACTGCACCGTTTGTGAAACCAATCCTGGCACAAATCGCAACGAATGCCCTCAACCACCTCGAGAGAACACCCTCTTCTGTTACACGGGTAGGGTGCAATAACCTGCTTGGCTCGTGTAACCCCTTTATGAGGATTTCTCCGAGCTACCATGGCACTCGTCTAGATACGCTTCAAGACTACGTCCGGTAAAAGGGGGTGCGTAAAGATGAAAACCCTACACAAAAACGGTAGAATCAAGGATAAGTAACTCTTGGTAGTACTGTCGGCAGTAAATGTTGTAGCCTAGTCGCTCACCTGGACGGGAATTCGTCACGTTGGTCCTGCCACCCGGGTTCCGCTCAGTTGTGGTCCCCAGAATCAGAGTTCAGATCTCCAGCGCGGAAGGTCCGGTACAAATTGCACTTCCGCTAATTTTCAAACAGGAAATGGGACTCTCGAGTGTTTCATCCTCTTATTGTCGGCCTAATTCTACAGTGAAACGTTCCACTCCAAAATGCGAAGCACCCGCAGTCAAGGTCAACACCAAAGAACAACGTGGGCACCCAGCTCTGCTGAAATAAGAATGGGAAATAAAATCTCATCTCACCAAGTTGACAAGTGAATTATAAAACGCGAGCATGCGTGTACCAGTAAAAAGGGAAACGGCATCCTAAACATTTGGCACACCTACACTCGTCTACACTGCCAGTGATGGGAATAGTTCCACTCATCACTTTTCGAATGCAGTCTTAAATGCTTGCACAGTTTGGAGATCGACGATTTCCTTTGGAAGCCTGTTTCAACTGTCGACTAGGTCAGTTCAGTTCGGTTCCAGGACGTCAGTTCAGATTCACTTCAGTTCACTTTAGATCAGGTCGGATATACAGGACTTGCGGCTGATGCCAATGCGTCCAGTTTCTTGCATTTGTGAGCTCTGGTGCGATCCCACTGTGCTTCGACCGCAGGAGAAGTTCTTGATCCTTCATTTTGTGTTTCTGGATGACGGGTAGATGTGCAAATGAGATTTGGAATGGTCAATCGGTAGTGTCAGTACGCTCCAGTCAACAAAGGGTCATCGTCCGAACAGGTTTATATGCGAGAAATTCAAACCAGACATGCTCTACCAGCGGGTAAGTATAAGGTGTAAATCAAGACTAGGAGAACGTTAGATTTTTATTTTATAAAGGAGAGAAAAGAAAAGTTATTTGTCACGGACTAGAAGGATGATAGGGAAAGGGAAAACTCAACAAGATATAAGACTAACTTTCACCTAGGGACTCTCCGGATGGTCTGTGGTTTACCTTGCACTGATCACTCCAAATCAGGGAATATAGTCAGCCAGCAGACAGCCAGTTTATGCTTGAAGCTTATCACATTCGTTGTTGTGATCACTGCTTCTGGGAGTTTGTTACAGCTGTTCACCACACAGTTTGTTAGAAACTGTGCTCGAACTTCCAGTCTGGAACGCCCTCTCGCCAATTTCAAAGAGTATCCACGTGATTCCACGTTGTCATTGGCAGTGAATAGTGGAGCACCCGTATCAGTAAGGCTTTTTATGCTCTTAAAGGCTTCAATCACGTCACCCCTAAGGCGTCTCCTCTTCAGGGAGAAAAGGTTCAACATAGACAAACGAGTTGGGTAGTCCTGCCCCCTGAGATGAGAGAAGCATCTCATGAACCTAAGCTGCACCGCCTCTAGGACCTTCTTGTCCCGTTCCAGGTATGGCGATCACGCTTGGATGCAGTATTCCATTGTTGTCTCACACACTTTATATAGGTGTATCAACAGCTCTGGATCCCGCGAGACAGCAGTTGGTACAGGGCGTTATTTACCTTACGTGCCACCTATAGGCACTGTTTCTCTAATTTGAAACTACTGGTAACCTGAATTACCAGGTCCCTCATTTCTTCACTCCTTTGGAGTTCCACTGGGTTCTCAGTGTTAATCCACCGCACCGAGTCTATGCCTTCAGTTGGTATGAGCTGTTTACACTTGGCCACGTTGAGCGGTAGCTCCCAGTCTTCAGCCCAGCGTATGACGGTATCCAAATCCCTATGCATGGACTGGTTTGAGGGGGAACCTACCAGTTTAAAGTCATCAGCGAACATGTAAATTGGGTTCTCCAACCTCTCTGGTAAGTCTTTTACATAGGCTAGGAATAGGAGAGGGCCTAAAACTGACCCCTGTGGAACTCCACTTGCTATCCTGCCTTCCCTCGATTTGGATCCTTCTATATTCACATGGAAAGATCTTCCTCTCAGGAAATCTTCGATCCATGCAATCAGTTTCGGGTGGATTTTGAAGGTCCTAAATTTCAGGAGCAGTGGCCTGTGATTTACCGAATCGAAGGCCTTTTAGAAGCCCAAGTAGCAGACCTCTACCCCTTCTCTTCTATCCAGCCTGTTAGTGTTATCATCTAAGAACATCAGTAGGTTCGTGAGACATGGTATCCTCCTCACAAAACCGTGCTGGCTAGCTGTTAGCAGATGGTGGCGCTCAACATGAGCCACCACCTTGTCCCTCAATAGCCTTTATAGTATCTTTAGTGATACTGAGGTTAAGCTAACCGGCCGATAGTTGGCTGCCTGGTTTCTGTCCCCTCCCTTGTATATGGGGACAACCTTCGCCACCTTCTATTCCCCCGGCAGCTGCCCTTCCTGAAGGGACTTGTTAAACAACTTTTCTAGCGGTGCTGCAAGCTCCAGCTAGTGGTTTCAGGAGGGCCGGATGGATGTCATCGGGTCCCGCTTCTTTGGTGCTCTTCAGCGCTTGCAGTTGGGCCCTTACTTCGTCTTCAGTGACGACGACTTCGGCCGTCGTGGGTATTTCCCACTCTAAGAGGGTTTGGGGGTTTCCTCCTCTATCCGGTTGGTGAACCCTTTCGAAATATCGGCGGAAAATGTCCGCCTTTTCAGCATTCGATTCGACCCTAACTCCGTCCTCGTTTTCGACGTTCCCGACCGCCCCTCTAATTGTGGCCTTGGACTGGACACAATTAGAGTAGGCTTTAGGGTTGATTTTCGCGTTTCCATCAGCTTTTTTCATAAGTAACCCTGCATACCCGCTGGACCGCCATTGCGCGCTTGCGCATTGGGTCATATTCAAGGAATCGGCGGTGGCTGCCTGAGGCTACCAGTCTGACCCACGCTCGCTGTTTACAAACCTGGGCCTTAAGCACTCGCGCTTTCCACCACGGAGCCTTTCCGTTTCTTCTACTGCTTCTCAGCGGTGCATAGGTATTCGCAAGCTAAAATAAATTGGACTTCACTAGATTCCAACTCTCCTCTTGTGGCTCACTGGGTTCCATTTCCCATGTTATGACATTTGCACCACTTAGGAGCTGCGCTTGGTTCATTCCACCATAGTTTGTCCTCTCCTTATCGGGCGCGGTCGACCCTCGGAGAGACATGGTAATGTGAAGCAGAGCATGGTCGCTTTTACTCAATGGGGTCATTACTTGACTATTCCTTATGTCGTTTGCCCCCTTCGTGAGTACCACATCCCATCTGGTGGGTCTACTACCATCGCGCCACCGCGTGTCTCCGCTGACGTGTTGCACGAGGGCTTCATCGTGCAGCAGGTTCAGTACCGCAGAGCCGAAGGACCCAGGTTGTGCACTTTCTTCACTCCAGTTTATCTTTGGCGTGTTGAAATCCCCGAGGATCAGTAGTTTCCCATTGTGCCGAGCGGCCGTTCGCAGCGTGAGTAGCAGCGCATCATCCTTGTTGGCCATGGATGATGGGCTTCTGTAGACTCAAACTATCAGCAGTCTGGTGTGCCCGACTCTCACCATACAGCCAGAAACATGGACGTTCTGCGTTGACATCGTAAGTTACCCCTCTGACTCTGGTTTAGGTGCTGTGCCACTAGTATGAGGGTCCCCCACCTGTCCTGCCGTCAGTCCTATCGGTGCGATAATCGCAGAGGGCTGGTGGGCAGTGGTGCTTGATGTCTATTCCTGGCCGGAGCTAGGTTTCCGTGATAGCCACAACATCACACTTCCCTGTCTCCACTCTAAGCTCAGGCCATTTGTTTCCCACGCTACACGCGTTTGTATATGCAATATGCAGTGGGACTCCTCCTCTAGTGTTCGGCTTTCCACTGGGGAGGGTGGCTCCTCGGGATTCACTCCCGAGCTTGCACCCCGTTTTTTGGGCCTGTTTTTCTTGGTTTCAAGCATTTTTGTTCGTTCCCTCAAATGAATCAGGATTTCTACCCTGTTTTGGTCTGTCGACTCCCTTTTCCTTGGGTGGTCTCAGCAAAACCTCCCTGTAAGATGGTTTTGGGCTTACCTTTCCCCAGCCCTTATTGGGAGTTGCAGGGCCCCCGGGTACCTGTTCTCACCAGAGAGTTTGGGCAGAACCACTCTTGCTTGATGCGCTTGTGCCATCCACGCGACGCTCTCTGCTTTCAATCTCCTATCAGACTGATCATCGAGTGTCACTCTAACATTGCCACCCGCGAATGTCCGGAGGTTTTCGGCTTCTGCTAAAAGCCTGTCCATATGCCTAGGGTTTCCGATCTTATCAACGTGGCCAAGTAATCCCGCATATATCGGTCCCTCAGTCTACCTTGCCGCATGAAAGGCTCTGGTGCACCGTGGATGAGTAAGTTGTGATGTCTATCTATAGCTACATCGGTGTTCTTCCGTATCCTCTCAACCACCTCATCCAGCATATTTTCTCTTTCCTGAGGCGATTTAGGTTCTCCTCATGCCCGTCTATCCGTCTGACTAGGTTCGCAAGGGTGGCCGTGATTTCAACCTTGGATATCATGCTTTAGGGTGCCCCCCTTTCATTTTCGCCCTTCACTTTCTGCTTTTTCGGCTTTTTACTTGCGTTTCCAGACACTGGCCTTCCCTCTAAGTCGACCGGGGGTGGAACAGGGGCCATGCACTCCTTCCTTCTGGACTTTAGTTTAGGCCTGGCTGCTTGCCTCTCTGCTTTCACTAGTTGTGCAGACTGGACACACCCACTTCAGGCGTTTGTGTTGGCCGTAAAGTTGGAAGCTGCCGCTCGTTAATCCACTGCATTTCGGGTGATACCAAGTGCTGCAGGCGTCACAGCCTATTCCTTGGTCAGAAACCTCTGTGGTGTAGCTTTCCTTCCCACAAAGATACTCCTGGGTTCCTGTGACTGACTTGCATTTCCCCATGGAGGACCTTATGCTGGTGCTCATGCCAAACTGTTTGAGCCCCAGATCAATCATTAAAACAAAATCGCAGTTTTTAAAAGAGACCAAAAGGTGAGCAGATAGAATATTCAGAGGAAAACTGCGAACGGTAGTGGCGTGGCATCCCAACTATTAGGAGTTCTAAAAACGATCGATTTTTAAATGTATTTTAGAAAAAGTGATGTTGAATTCTACCGAAATGGAACGGAGTTTTGCTTTTAGCTGATTCTGAGTGATTTGTTAAAATTTGATTTTTTTAATTAACCTTGATTGACGTTGTCCGTGAAGTATAAATACCGCAACCTAATGGCGACGATCACTTCCACGCTCATGTCAACCATGGCTCATGTTGACGATACGGTTGTTTTTGAACGAATGGTAAAAAATTCCTATGGATCGTTGGACGGATTCTTGGAGGACTTCCGTGAATTCCAAAGAGTTACCTGCACTTCCTTCTACGTTTATGCGTCAATGACAGCCGAACAACTGATACGGGAAAGAAAGTTTGGTCGGAAACTGATTCTGCCGTATTATTTCATCAAATATTGCTGTGTACATCACAGGAGGCGCGGCGCAACTGGAACCAGGTGATTATGCCTCTCATTTCTAATGTAATTAACCCATTTTAAACTGCAGAATATTGANAAACGTTGTCTGAGGCACAACCATGACTTCCATGTGGGTCAGCGGGGGCTGTATATAAGTAATCGTCGTCTATCTGGAGAACAGGAAGAAGAAGTGTGTACTTTGATGGAAAATTTTAGAAGACTCGCGAGCTAATAAGTGAATCAATTTTTGAGCGACAGTGGTCTCAAGTTGGGATTTTTCAATGACTTTTAGAATGGGGATCGATCAAATGACCTTGAACATTTTGAATCAAGCCGCGTTTGGATGCTGCGCGCTTACCACTGCGGACGCTGTTAAGGTAAAGCCTGTGCTTGTTCACGCTAAAATTCTAGTAAATGCATAGT
>UZAN01050607.1:0-14338 GCA_900618425.1 Echinostoma caproni
TCTATATGTATTCCCCATCTTCTGCTTGTATTTGCCTCGACATTCCAATCTTCATTTCGCTCTTTTATCGACATGGGTTCCCAATAGCGGCGCACGAAAGTGCATGGTTAATGGTTGTAAAAGCAGAACTGAACTGAACTTGGCATTGCTAGATGCCACGGCATGGAAAATCGATATAACTGGTAAGCGGTAATTCATAGAGTATTTATGTGAGGTAACTAAACTAATCCGTATTTTTGACCAAGAAGCCTGACTTGCCAACGTTCCTTTGTTACAACAACTACAACACAGTTGCTTTAGCATAATCCAAAGGAGTTTCGTCACTACCGGAAATCCTTTAGACTGCTTTGTTCTTTCCAGTCCATTATTTTCCTAGAGATTAGGTGTTGCGTTATCCCAATTATGAGTTCGTATCACCGGATGGTCATAAAGCAGAACAATGGTTAACGTGGTTGCCATCATAACGAGATCAAATCAGCTAGACAGATTTCGCATTCAGAGTGTTTAAGTGGAATGTGAGGAAGTGTGGTTTCCTTATCTGAATGAACAGTCTGACTTTTATATCGCTTCAGGCATTTGCGTATATGGTGGTTAGTCCGTAGATTAATACAGGGCTTAAGATGTTAGTGGATGAATATGGGTTTGCAAAATGTTCAGTTGACAGCATGCTTTCGGATCACAATAAATGGATAGGGTAAAACAGGGTAAGATGTGTGAAATAGACAATATCGAAAGAATGAAAAAAGTGTAATAGGGGGAAGAATGTAAAAGGTGTCACATAGTAGTATACGGCAAGCACTCCTATGGCCATGGCAAGAGCAAATTTTCCACTTTGTTCTAACTGGTATGACACAATATCCAATTATCTGGTCGGGCTAAATCCTGTGATTCACTAAGCCGGAAACATAGAGAAAAAATTTCAGTGATGATTGATTTGCCTTGTATTCGACTGAACTATTTCAGATGGTAATGGGTGATTACAACTTATAGGTCAACTAGCAACACCTGAATCTGAAGAAGGCTAGCAGTGTCGTAATGTATTATTGTATTGTAAATGACTTATGACTTAGGCGACTGTGCCTACATTTCAGTTACTGTTACAATGGAATAAGAAATGAAATAAAAATAATATACAATGATAAAACTTAAATAGGTGATCATCTTTGCAAGTTTAAAATTAGTTCGTTACGGATCTTCACCGTGTCAGTGAGAATACGAGCCAGATAAGGAACCGTTTAGTTGCGATAAATGTTTATGCGGGAGGGCAAGGAGCTAAAACTGGATCGGGATTGAGTGGATGACTGGGGTCATTGAGCATCTCATGAGCGAAATTCTCACATGCAGTGATATGCCAATTACACAATTTTGTGATCACAGTGTTTAAAGGAATAAGATAAACGCGGCTGATAATTACTAAACCGCGACGTAGAGTAATGAAGTCCTTTCTAAGTAAACCAGCGAAAATAACGGGCGAACAACAAAGTATGATAGGAAAAATGCACTGAGAAAGAAAGGAACATACAGTTTCATGCCTCACTCGAAATTGTCGTAGCTTGCGTATTTGAGATAAGCAACGCAGTCTATCAACACAAGCAATCACATGCGAGGACCACCGTAGATTACTATCTATGGTGACTCCTAGGTATTTCGTGATGTGTTCTGGTGATGGGGAAGGAATTGATGATTGAGGGTTTCAGGGGGTATTCGGATCAGGAAAAACTATAAATGCATTCAAACCATTTAGAAGTATTCATCCAGAGACCGGATTGGTTCGAAAATGATTTCACTTGCAAAAAGTCGGAAAATGATTCTATGTCCGATTGGTTTCAGATAGCTTGACCTACGACATCAGCATACTTGAAGGTCTTGGCTAGTCGGATTGAGGGTAAATCACTAATGAAAGTCGAAAATACGTAGGGGGAGAGCACAGAACTCTGAAGGACTTCAGAACTGTCCACTAACAGTTTTAAAGTAGTGCCATTTGCTTTCGTTCTTCGAGTCCTTCCTATGAAATAATATTCCAGCCATGACAACAAGTTGGTGGGGCAACCGATTGACTCCAATTTTTGCAGGAGGGATCGTGCAACAGAATCGAACCCGAGGAATAGTCAACGAAAACCCATCGAACCGACTTTTGAGAACTATCTAAAGACTTGCAAATAAAGTGCATCATTGAAGAGACGGCATCCAAAGTGCATCTATTTGGCTTGCACGAAAACTGGAGTGGGTCATCGGGAATAATAGAACCAGATTGCAAGCGGGTGAGAATGGCGCGCTCTGCAAGTTTAAGTCCAGAGGAGGTGACGGCGATAGGACGACAGCGTTTCGATAAAATGTTAGATGAAGAGGATTTAGGAATGGGAACAATTGTGAAAGGTCTCCCGGAATCCAGCATGTGTAAATGAATTGTTTAATAAGAGACGTAAACATCTCTGTGACTGAACCAGCACCATATTTGAGCAATGAGGAAGACAAACCATCGGGGCCAACTGCGTTCGTGGTTTTCGTAGTAGACCTTATGGGTGACTGGGTCTGTGGTAGATAAGTGACCTGTGGAGTACGGAAACAGGAGATCATTCGAAGGAAAAATGAATGCAGCATGGGGGCTGTCCACGTCAACAACTTTGTTCGTTGTCCGTTTCTTCTGTCCGCAAAGCAATCTAATCCCTTGCCATTGCCGTCTTCCATCTCCAGCTCCCAGAACTTGCTTTGCGAATGAAGCATTCAGTCTTTTGATCTCTGCCCTGATTTGTAGTGAGTTGTTTGACAGTGGCTGTTTGATGTATCTTGAACGCTAGTTATTTTTTGTCTTCTAAGAGCTTTTAACCGCGGAGAGGATATTTTGCCAGTGTGAATAAAATCTGTTTCCATAGGACAGCATAGATTGAAAATCACGTTAGCTGTTTCTGTAAAATGTTCAACAGAACAGGGAGACTGTTGAACGGAAAACCAAGAGATGAAGTCTGTCAGCTGAAAGATTCCGAATTTTCATGTTTATTTGTTTCGTTTGAATAAAAGCGGGGTTTGCCAACCGAGAGTAAACTTCTGGTCTAAGACATGGGAGACAGTGGCCACTAAACGAAATTGGCAGTTTGAGAGAGAAGATATTAGGGTGATTAGTGATAAGCTTGTCCAAAATAGCATTACCTCTGGTGGGCGTTAAAGATAAATCCGATTGACCGAAAGAAAGTAAAGGTTGGGTTGATCCGTGATGAAAATCGCCAACAATTAAAATTAAATTATCGTCCACTAAGGGAGCAATGAAATGAATAAATGCGTCGTAAAAGGAACGAATTTCAGTTTGTGAGCAAGAAGGGGCAATTTGTAGATTTGTAATAATTGTGCTCCGATAAGGGGAAAACCTAAGTCGACATGAAACAGCAAAGCAGTCAATACCATAAGAGGAGAAAACAAACGTTTCGGACTTGCCGCACCAACTGGAGTTATTATAGGTTATTACGATGCCTCCGGACTTCTTTTTGCTTCTTTCTCTGTCGTCGTTGAGCCACGATTCCTGTATGCATATCACATACGTGTTTGTGTGCACGCGATGAGTTAGTAGATCCGTGAGTTCAGCTAGTTTGCTAAACAATGAGTGAATGTTGGAACTGATTAATGACGGAACCGTCATCCTTACGGGGGTAATGTTTGCGAACGCAGTCCACCACCCGGCACGTTTTCGTTTCTTGCTTTGAGCAGCAAATCCGGTTCGGGCAGAACCATGTGAGTTGGATAACACTGAAGAATAATAAATATCCTTTAGACGTAGTAATAATTCCCTGGGATACGAACGTCGAGTAAACATGGCAGAAGCAAAGCAATAAATTCCACTGTAACAGTGAACACAAACGTAGCGCAGCCAATCGAAGGGCGCAAGATGTCTGCTGCAGCGTCATGTCTTTGGCTTAACATCGGTTCCTTCATGCGAGTTACAAATGGACGTTATATATGTTTATGGGGTGAACAACAGATTCAAAGGCGAGATTCATACAACTTGTTCACAAGACAGCGTAACTCTTAATCCGCAATGGTTTGCAAATGGGTGAGGATGACGTGTGTTTCAGTAGATAAAAGGTGGAGAGGGACAGGTGGGCATGCGAAGACAGGAAGTTAATAAGCCGACGTTTATCAGCATCAAAAGTTGGCATTCGTTATCTAAATAAAGGTGTGAAATGGGGGAGGTGGAATTGGTGTGTGCGGAGGGGATGTGTAGATGGTTTGAGTGACTGGGGCAGGGAGAGGAAAACAAAGGTCACAATGATGAAGTGATAGGTAAAGGATAGTGTGGGGTAGGGGCGGATTAACTCCACGGTAAAGCCAATGAGACCACTATCTGCTTCTGAGCGCCCAGGATCGGGTTCGTTCTTCGTATGCTTACGGCTTCCGTGAAATTTAGCTGGTAGGGTTGTTTTGGATGGTAGACAACTCGGAGTGCGTGTTGGATTCACTCGGTGGCCAGTCTCCCTCATGTGTTCGGTGATACAGCTTCGAGCGCTTTCAGTTGCGTTTGCCACTAGCCATTTTGGAATGTGCTCCAAGATTCTTATTCCCAAATACCGCAAAATACGCCCGACGTATTTGCAGCCACGGATAGAAGAGAATTCATATACTACATCTCATTTGGCGGTTGTGGGGTTGGGATTCTTTCTCGGTGGCGTTGGCACTCGATTTGTCTGTTCGATGAGGACCAACTTGGCCGCACAGTACGTTCGATTGACTGCTGCATTGAACCGATGTTTGATGAGAATCGACACATTATCACTTTTGTAGGGTAAACAAAGAAAAACACTTTTTCGGGGAACACCTAGCAATGTTTTTTTTCTCCCTGATGTCTAGAATACTTGTCAACGAACTTCGCAGAATAGCCGTTGTCCAATGGTGTTTCATAGAGGATTGCTGTCTTTGTGAATTTTGTCGTTCGTGGCAATTTGGCGTGCTCGATTACACAGTGTACGTACCAGTCCACGTTTGTAGGCTATTGAGGCAAAACTTTTAAAATGCATGTATTGCCCTGATCAAGTTTTCTTAAGGTAGGTACTTCTCGCCAGCGACCATTTGTTCTATGAGCACGTCTAAGGACGGCAAAACTCGATTTGTCTCTCGTCCGGTCGTAAATTTGATATTTGTATGCAACGTGTTTGTGTTGAAATACTTCATTCATCCGCCGCTCACTTACAAATCGGGAAGACATCGTCAACATAGCGACCATCCTCAAGATAACCCATGAAAATATCAGCCAATACGAGTCCTAGAGGGATTTCCATAGCCACTCCGCCTACTTGTTTATAATGTTTGCAATCGAATACAAATTGAACATGCGATGTGCATAAACTTAGCAATCTACATAATTCCGGAAGTGGTCCTTTAAGGTGTACGTTGTTCTCTGCTGCGTGATCATGAATTATCGAAATCACTTCCTGAAGAGGAACATTTGTAAACAGTGAATGTATATCAAATGATGACCTTACCTCGTTTTTAACGTTCATATTGGAGATAACAGTGATGAAGTCAAAAGTGCTCGTAGGCTGTTTGCATAGACTCGATCGCACCAAGCCAATTATTTGCGCCAACCACTGGGCGAGTCCATGGTATGATGAATTGATCATTGACAGTATCGGTCTCACTAGGGTTCCTAGCTTTTGTGTTTTCGGTAACCCGTAGATGCGTGGAGTAGCTGCTTCTATTGCTAGAAATGTTCAGCATCCTTTGGTCAATCACTTTTGTTTTAGATCTTTGAGTTCCGGCGCTCTACGTTCCTCACCGCGTCGTTTAGATCACGATCGACTTTATATTTGGCTTCGTCAGAGTGGATGTGCAGCATTTTGCTCACGTAGTCCCTCCGCTTCATCACGACAACGCCAGAGCTTACACCACGTGGAAGAATGACTAAATCCCGGTTTCGTCTTAATAAATTCAGTTCTTTATATGTTGCTTAGAAAGCAGCCAGGATCGTGCAACTGGTGTATTCTGATGTTGATGTGCTAGATCGACGAGTCTTGCATTGAACTAACTTGATGCATCAGACGAATTAAGCTGCGGGTATTTGAGTTGATCAAAGACACTCGAATTGCGTCTCCGTGTTGATCGGATCGTTCCTTCTCGGTGGAAAGCAGAATTTGACACCCATTGACAATGCTTCTATGTGTGTCCTAGATAGTGTCATATCTGACAGATTAAGAACATGTTTATTCAGATTCTTTGAGAAGGCAGTGTTTCTTCTCTCGACAAGGAAGCTAAATTCACTTTCTCGATCTTCGTTTTATCAATCAGTGACCAACAAACGTCAGTAAACCTGATGCGATAAAGTATGTTCAGACCATCCACTATCGGCATTAGTAGTGAATGCGCGACGCGAAGTTCCACAATTTCGACATTGAGAGTCTATAAATGTGTCTCCGCAGTATATCTTACATTTTGACTGTTCGGGATCAGCTTTCTACGCCGTAGCGATCTAAAAAACGACCTCGGATAAACACCACCTTCGATACACTACCTGATGAACAAAACATTCGTCACCGCCTTTGCAACTTTGCACCACAGACCCACATCATCCAAATTCACACCATTGCACACCTGTATTTAGATAATGAGTTCCAGGCAAGTTTATTCGTGAAAAAAATGCAACTGGTACTCTTAATGTTGCGGATCAGATTATTTTGGAGAAGTGAGTCGTCATTTTGTGGTTTAGTGATTGAACACGTCCCACGGCGGATGGACACTCACGCTAACAAACCAGAATCACATGATCAAAGGCCACTAATCAGACAAACACCGGACTCTTACTTACGTACTTGAGAGGTATCTTTCTGACAGAACAACTGCGTTTAATGATTCTTCACGCTTCCAATCCACGTCCACTGCAGTTCGCGGAAACGATAGTTGTACACTTACGGAAGTCTAATTTGTGTAAGCAGAAAGCATTGTTCATCATTTGGTCCGTGCTTTTGTAGAATCTTGGATTGTGAAAGATTTTACCGGTAACAACACTTGTACTATTTCAAGTAACCAACAAGATTCACTTGAGGTGATACAGCGAAATGTATCGGGATATAAGTTAGGTAACGTTACTGTGCTGTGTATCCTTTCCAAGAAGTGGGAAGTTCCCTTTTTTGTGATGCGAGTGATTTGGTATGTTCAGTGTCTTTATTAGAACACGTCATCGGTATACACGTCAATGGAGAATCGGATTATAAAACGTATAGACAGCAGTAAGAAAAAAGTTTTATGCCACGGCACAGTAGTAGCAACACTTGATCACGAAGGAAGCTGTTTAGATTCACACACGACCGATTATCCCTAAGAACGATACAACGATCTTAGAGTAGCTCCAAGAGTTTTCAATGTAGATGAGTAACACTATATGATGCACAAGACTTAATGATCCAAGAATCTCAAACTGTTGCACATGAACACTATTTTTTCAATGAAAGCATAACATCTGTACGAAAGGCAATCGTGGGTATTATTGGGAACATGGACGGAAAAGAGACCAGTACATCAACCTGGTTTCATGGCGACCGTGGACTCTGAGGCCTGTTTACCCCAGATCCCTTCTTTCACATAGACTCGGAGGCAAGCTATCTGCTCCGGTCGAAGTAGCACGGACAGTTCCTGGTCATCGCATCCACGATACGTCTCGGTTGTGCGGAGTAGGGCTTCCACAATATTGTATTTGGCCTGCATTAGTTGGGATACCTCGACCAAACCGGTTTCTGTGCCACGATTCAACAGATATTCCATAAATCCGGCTTGATCCAGAAACAGCTTGACACCCCAGGACTGAAAAGCACAACGATATATATATATATGTATAACTATGGGTTTAATGCAGAATGTAGAAATAGAAACGGGGAAGAGCAAAACAACCGTCCACTTAGAGAATAAAAAAATTTTGTCTGCTCGCTGCAAGCCATTGAGTTTTTGTTGATTAGTTTTGGGATCGCATACGGGGAAGGATGCATTCACGTCACTGAACCCTCGTCGGCTACTAGAACACCACCACACATACAGACAGCAAACCATCGTCGTTGTTTTGGACATCAGAGCGGCCTTCGACTCCAGCGATCGCCGTGCACTGTGGAACTGTATACGGAAATACCGAGTGCCCGAGAAGTATGTTCTACTTCTAAAAGCACTCTACCAACCTTCCACTTTGTCATAAATGATGTTTTACAAAACATAGTAAATAACGCAACGAACGCTGGCACCGAACTTCATCCTGGAGACACCTCAAACTATATTTCGTACAGAGGGTCAACTGTTGGTTGACCATAATTACGTGATTATATTTCTCATTAATCTATGTCTAGACCGCGTCAAACTAAGGGCCGTAAAACACTCTTTATAACAAGGAAATTAGTCTTATCGGGATGTTGGTGGTAAACGCTTTTGTTACACAGATCCACTGTTCGTGTAGACAAAGCCATTACGAGTCGCTCACGCTGGGAAACAGGCCTACGCTCTATCAACATTCAGACTTTCTTCCGATATTTTTTCGTTGCTATGGTAACAGTAAGCACTAAACTATTTTCGCAAGACCAACAGTCACTTGAAATGCAATTTCCGTGGAGTATGTTTGTGCAGACCAACTGAAGTACCCGAGTAAACGAAAGCCAGGTGGGAAGGAATTTGAAGTAAACACTACAAGCACATAAGTCTGCAACAGCTATGACCATTTGCCAGCGCGTTACCGCCCGGTTGCGAGCAGGTCTTGACAAACCAGAAGAAATGACGCCACAAGAGACGATTTTGAGGGTTTAAAAAAAGTGATGCGTCTAGAACAGAATAAACTATCGAATCAGTGAAATCCGTGTATCTATAACATTCTAAGTTGCACATGAGAAACTATCATTTTGGTTTGCGAAACCGTCTTTTTGAATTGAGAGGTCATCACTTTGAACTGAGAAAGTATCACTTTGAATTGAGAAAGAAATGCTTTCGTGGAATCCGCTTTCGCTCAGCGCACCGCATTGGTCAATTGAACACACGTTTTTTTAACCCGGATTGGCCACATGTCTTCCGACGCTCTTTCTGTGTTGAAATGAGGCAAGCCTCAGTGCATCTTGTCGAGTCGGTGAAGCCATGCTATTTGCGTGTGACAACCAAGTTGGACGCCAGTCGATAAGCATGAACGGTGACGCACTGTTTCGTGCGCACTACAGCTAGAGTACAACTGGTCGTAGTTGGTCTAACATTGACGACAGCTCAATAACCAAAGCTGACCACAGTAACTACGACCAGGGACGAGTTTTGTTTTTACGGAGCAATCCGAGCGATGTACTCTTTATTACGCGTATCACGGGTCTATTTAAATAACAATATTTATTCAGTTGGAGTTCGTGAGGTGAACTTGGATGAATGGGCTGGCTGTCATCAATGACCTAGCAACCAAACACAGTTACACCTTAAATGTCGCTATGCAACCAAATGCTTGATTTTTAATACATTTCATAGTTCTTCGTTTTAATCACCGAACACTTTGAGGACGGGAGATATGTCAGGAATTTCTATCGTGTGGAAGTGTGCGACGAGTGATTAAAACACTTCGTAGAATTCAGAGCACCTTTACAATTACAGTAGGCTGGTTTTCCGCTTTGCGTTTGTGAATAATTTCAGAGGCATTTCCTCAGTAGATAGTTTGCCAGGGCCATTGGTGATTATAGGCAAATCAAGGCGGGTAGTTCACGCATTGTTAAAACCAAACGATTATGGAAAACCCGTAAACTAGGTAGGGTAGGTCGACATTTTGCACTTCGTTGGAGTGCAAATGGTATAAACTATCAACTACAGGAGTTTATTCCAGTTTAGTCAAAATAATCACCAACAGCTGCATTTATTATCATTGCGGACGAAGGACTCGTCTTTGACCTGTATGGCGAGTGCTTTGAGGGGAAAAGCTGAATGCAGCAGTCACACCCATCAGCTTAGGCATGCTAAACATCTTGTCAAGTGTGCCTTTCAACGTCAGAAATACGTAGGTAATCGCACTTGATTTTCTTCGGTAGTATCTTTATGCACCTGGATGGGTGAATTTTCAGCATTTATACCACATTTATCGATTCATATTTACAAAATCATTACATGAAACTGAAAGCAGCAGATTGTGTTTGTCAATGAAGCAAGCATTTGCGCAATTCTGTGGAAGTTTTATCCTTGCCAATAAATAGACGTGCTAGATAGCGTAGAATAGCATTACGATAAGTAGAGGTATGTGCAAATAAAAGTTTAAATCTTGAGCGTGTGGATGATGTAGATACAGCTTTTGAAAATTCGTTGTGTAATGGATGGTGAGTGTCTGAGAGTATTTTGGCAGTGAAACTTTCTCATGATTGTAGGTGTCTGTCTATGATAGAATCCGCGAGTTTATCCCTGACAATGCCACTACACTTAGAGATTTGTTTCAGAGACCTCGCCAGTAAATAAAAGTCTTTCTTTAACATACCGGGAAAAATCAATGGGGAGCAATACAATCAGTGGGGTAGCACGCATGCATTCACAAACCTAACAATCGGCTTATGGGGAACAGAAAGTAATCTCAATTGGTGTGAGAAATATGAAAGTTTTATAACTTTACAGAACGTGTTTTGAACATGCAGTGGCCATGATAAATTGTGTGATAAGGTGACGCTAAGGTTGATTGGAAGAGAGGGTGGGGAACCTATCTGTGAGGGCTGAATGTGGTACATCAGCCAAGTGGGAAAACACATCCTGACATTTAGAGGTATTCAATGAGAGGGAACGGGACAAGAACCAAGTAACAACGCCGTTCAGCTTGCTTTGGAATTTCTAAAGCCTCTTCAGGGATGGATGCTTTGCAACCTAAAACAACGTCATCTGCGTATTTACAGCCAATGAATGCAGGAGGTATGGGAAATTGTTTGACATACATTGAAAATAAAAATGGGGAAAATATTGCATCTTGAAGAACACCAGAAGAAACTGGGCGAGTGAAGGACTTTGTGCCGTTGAGGCACGTAAACTGCCTTCCATTTGTGGAATAATCGCAGATTAATCTGCTAAGGTTTGGATTAACATCACTTTCGGTAATGAGATTGCGCAATACTGATGGATCAAGACTGCCGAAAGCGTTTTTATAGTCTAAGAACATCATACTGACGGTCTTACTTTTTTCTAGTGCCGAAATTATTGAATGAACAAGGTATACAATGNACAATGGCATCAAGTGTTAAGCGCCAAGAGCGATATGCAAATTGATGTATGTTATCTTCCTCAAACTCAGTGACAACCCACGGTAACAAGCATCTCTCAAATAATTTGAGCATGACCGACGTGCAGGTGATCGGACGATACCTCCTAGGTTCGTCTTTTGGAACGGGAGTTATCTTGGCTACTCTCCAAATATCAGGGATTTTTCCGCTTATCAGACAGTCATTGAATACTTTAGACATTGGGGCTGAAAGGGTGTCCGCACATAACTTGAGTACTACGGATGATAGTTCATCCGGGCCCGATGCTTTATTCAACTTTGTTTTCAGTAGCTGTTTTAGGACTGTGGCGAGTTCGATAATTGGTGTTGGCATAGAGCTGACTAAGTTTGGCAGGGCAATGCACTGTGAAACTGGACTAAACTCAGAATTTAGTCTTTCAACGTCGACAGTTTCCTTTTTGTGTTTATTGCTACTGTCACACAATCGGTTGATAGCCCTCCACATACCACGCCAACTAGAATTTACTAGGATAGTGTACCATTTGTTCAATCGATTTATTTCAGCTTTGATCGAAATGTTTAGCCAATTGAGATGGATTCTTTGGCCCTGTGTATAGGCTTGTTCTTATTGCCTGGGTGTTATATTCCGAAAAGGCGGTGCTGGTCGAGGAGAGAATACAGATTGAATGTTGCTAATTTTGCATGCATAACACGAAAACCTTATCAGAAGCATGCCATCTCAACACATCGCGATACATAGAGTAATGGGTAGAGCAGGCAACGTTTATTCTTCTCAAATATACTACTTGGTCTTTGATGGTCTTGTTCTATTTTTAATCACCGAAAGTTACCAACTACTCACAAGTGAGTAGTATCTCACAACATGGGTAGCTGCTTGAGTAGCGTTGATGAATATCTGGCTTCATGGATAAAGACCGTTTCTAGTGGACAACATTGGTTAAAACAGAAATTAAGGTAGTCCGTAACATGTTCACAGAGGACAGAAGGGTTCTGATCGGGAAACACCGAAATATCTGTGGTGGCAATCATGGATCTTAGCCTTTCTAGGTTCTCTGATGAACAATTTCTTTGACTCACTATCTTGGAAGGACTTCTTAAAAATGTATATCGGTTAGTTTTGCTGTATATAGTGGGACATTCTTTTAAGATACAATGAACTGTTCAGAGGAGCACGTTGATGGACTTCAAAAAATTGCGATCTGTTTGTAAAGACAATCATGTTGTGAATTGAGCCCGGTAGGAAAAGGTACCAAATTCTGTAGATCCATTGTGGTGAGGAATGTTATATCATGTCTGTTGAAATCACCAACGAATATACATGAAGAGTCACTTGTTTTTTGATATTATGGAGGTAGAAAAAATGTCAGAAAAGCTATTTATGTTAGCCATTGATATTGTTGGTGACAGGTAACAGTTTCCAAAAAGTATGGAATGAAACCCATTCAAAAAACGGGGCTTACATTCGATGACGTGACAACTGATTTTATCCGTTGAGTATTCGTAGATGACAACGGTTGATTTACTCCAATTATTACTAACGTAAATTGCAACACCGCCTCGTTTACGGACACTTACGGGATGGTCAACCCGATACAAGTTATATGCATCCACTTGTACGGTTTCACTAGGGATTTCTTTGTGCAGCCACGATTCCTGAAGCATAATAATTCCCAGGTTTTTGTACTCATTTTTCCGTGTGATGTCTACTACCTCCTCGACTTTTTTCACAAAGAACGAACATTGCTTGTTAAAATGAGAGGAATTTGCGTTTGGATGGTGCTGCACTGTCTGAGAGCGACTTGCCAACCTGCTCGATGTTTTCTACATCTGCCGTTTTGTGTTTTGATCATCCGCTTGAACTTATTTCTCACATTGTTGGAATATTTCACAAAAGGCGCAGTTCGCGCGATAACACAAAGATTTCACGAACGTGGTCATGTAGGATAGCATTTGGTGTCCTTGAAATTGATAATGCGTTTTGATGAAAAATAAATCCACGAAAGTGTAAATATAAATTTCGAGATAAATGGCGCGGCCGAGTTTAAAGGCCCCGCTTCACATTCCTTTCGCGTGAGTGCTCGCGCACGAGGGAGCACTTATGCGCAAACTCGACCTCGGTTCGATTCAAAGGAATCGGTGTTATTTGAGAGAATCACGGCCTCAATGGAATCTGTTCATTGGGATATTGAGAGCTTAGACCGAACCGATTGATACATTGAATCATGATCACATCCACGTCTGGGCATGGTGACCGATTTATTGATCCATCTTGATGTGCTTCGCTTCCTTACCCGACCGATAGTCAATTAGTGCCGTGTTCGTTCATTCGCGTCTATGACGCACACCCGATCAACCATCACGGAGATAACGTTCCACCTTACCGAAAGCTTTACCCTCGCTCAACAACTCACTCAAAAAGTACTTTTGCTTGTTTACGGAGAAGTTCGTTCGTTCGAACTGGACGGTGTTTAGACAGACCCGGTCCAATCGATGACATGTGACGGCCGAAACACCAATCATTTTATAGTGTTCCCTGGGGAATGCGATTGGTTGGATTCACTTGAAGTTACGGCGGATTCATTTGAAATTACTATGTATTCACTTGAAATTGAAAAGGTATAGTACCTTAACACGATCTTTATTACCTGTTTCACATATATTATACTTCTCTAGAGGGATATACGAATAGACAGTGAAGCTGTAGGAAAAGCGACTATTTGTTCATTCGAAAAGAGCACACTGATTCCAATTTTCCGACTGGCATTTTCTTAAATCGGGAATAACAATAATTATTCTCAATATATCAAAAGCTGTCAGAATTCGAACCATGCAGTTAGACCGCCGATTCATTCGCTGGACTAGAAATTAGTCTGATTGGAGAGCTTATTTTTGATGGCGCAATAGATGAGTATCACAGAACTAACTCACTTGATCCAATCCAAAACTTTTCTATGACGTATGTAACAGTTTGTATGCACGTAAACAGACAAAGGTTTATAGAAAACCCCAGCACCTCATATAAGGACACCAATTTGTAACCCGAATCATTTCGAAAGAAAATACCCAGGGATCCACATCAAAGTTCTCCCGATGAAAGCATACTTGGCTCGTCGTACATAAGGTACAAAGTATACACAATACCTGTGTTGC
>UZAN01050609.1:0-14038 GCA_900618425.1 Echinostoma caproni
CTGGAAACTGTACCGCGCTGCTCCAGGGCAGGCATGATCTCGCATATCCGAATCACCACATCTACTTTGGGCCAACTATGTAACCGCCCAAGTTCACATACGAAGGGAACTGTACATTATCCGGGACGGGTATTGCTAGTTTCTACATGATAGTAACCTATGCGAGGAAAGAAAAAGGACCCACAAATATATCAGCACCCACTAACCGCTTTATTTTGAAAAATACTAAAATTTGACCTTAACGCTGGGTGATCAGCAAAAGAAGTGATCCCTAACTCGAATCAGTAGTCATGTTTTCTAAGCTCCAAAACAGTCCAATCGTGTTTCTTTGTTTCCTCGTCAATAAACTATTGATTTGAACGCACTCATCTGTGCTGTCTGGTGCGTAGATGGAGCCACGAGAAATTCTATTACAGTTTCTGATCCTGACAGAGTTCCAAGAAAGAATATCTTCAGTACAGTTTAGGCGATTGAATGGTTTTAGCAAATAAAACCCATTTTCAGGAACTTTATTGGGATGTATCATCAACGTCAATTGGTAGAAAGTCAAGACAAAGGGAGAGTGGTTTTATTCACACCCTGTGCCGGTTTCCTCTAGCTACTTTGATGATTTTGAGCTGACCCTGACACCGAAAATGTGTGTCGATCACTATCGCTAACTGTTAAAAACATTCCAAAATGTCTAAGACGTTAAGCGTGTCAGATTGTTTGGACCGCGTTCCCACTTCTCATACATACACTTCCATTACACAGCCCACCACACGCATCATCTTGATGTACTATCCCAAGCGCCTTCATCCGTACTGTCTTTGATTTGTGCTCTTACTCTGTGATACACATATAGAGTTCTTTTGGTTTAGGATATCTGAATTTGAGAACGAGAGTGTCTGAATTCATCTATTTCAGTGATCTACTCCACCTCCACCCCATCCCGTTCAAGAGAACTATCAATAATAAATAATAAAGGCCTTTTTATTTCATTCGTTTATTTATTCATATACAAATGTACAAATGTCAACATTACGCAGAGGGTCACGGCCATACAAAGTTTGTCTGGGAAGGCGAGTGGCGGCAATGGAGCGGTTGGAAATCCGAGACTCCCAGGTCACAAGTTGGTGACGTAACTACTTGGCCACCACCGTCCATGATCATCTTTTCATTTTGTTTTACTTTCTTTTATTGGATACGCAGTACTATGATTTTCAGGAACGGGAAAGCGGTCAATCAAACGGGGCTGCCATACATCACACAAATGAGGANAGGAAAGTTCGGCGGTGATCATCGGATTTGAACACACACGTCCGCCTTCGGGGTGATAATTCGGTGACATTCCCACCAAGGCATCATCACCGTTGCATTCGTTTTGGTGACTGCTCTGTGAACGTTATTGCACTTCGAAACAGATACTTGAATGTGTGGTTTGAATAAAAACAATTTTTAAACCGTTGAATGATTGAGCGTTCTTCCAGAGCGAACATTATTTCTCTTCTGAATGAAATCTTGAAGTGTGAATAAAGTAACTCACACTTTTCAAAAATGTATGTGATAGTTTGATATAAAACACTTTTGCCTAAATAACTTATGATTTACTCATCCCAGACAGATTATCTGAATAGCGTAGATGACGTTTCACCGAATGCTCAAAGTGGATAAAAATGTGATGGCTGCAGCCTTGCAAAATCCGAAATATCACTGTACCATAAAACAGTAATCATCTTGAATTGCAGGTGCACGAAGCTATCAGTTCAAGCACACTGTAGTCTGGAGCAATATGTCGATTGCGTCATTTGGCTGCATGCAGACAAACACGCACACCCGGGCATGTATATGATAATTTCGTGCATCCGCCAATCGATAAACACGTGATCAGTAATGTACCATTTAGAGGGCTACGCAGACACAGTATTGCACATTCTGATTGGTTCGTTCCGATCCATCTTGTTCCCGTGTGTTGGAAACAATGAAGCAATCAATCTGTTCTGCTCACTTAGTGATAATAGGAATTGGCGAGTAGCTCCAAAATATCATGACTGATTTCCAAGTGGTAAGTTTATGCAGTTCACGGTCGGATAGCCGCTCTTTCCATGTGTGATATTTGAAATCGATCAGTTTTCTGTAACATACTACTCGCTTGCTTGATTAAGCATATTTGGTTCTGGATACAAAGCCGATAAGATTGTTCTGTTGCGTTGCACTGATGAGGCGGGTTTTCGATAATTGTAACTCTCGAAACGCAACCGCAGATGTCAAATTTTTCCCAGATAAATGTTATTATAGCTATTATTATAGCGGATAATCATATAAAACATTTAGACCTCATTATATATTGCTTTTTCAGTTTTATGCAGCTACTGGATAGACTAAGTTCAAGGTCGAATTCATTCAATTACCGCTCAACGGTTGAGATCTAAATGTGGTAAAAATGCTTTTTCCTGTGTCAGAAACAGAAATACGTTAGCTACATTGACAGTGATTGTGAGTGGCCAGGGGGTAACATGAATGAGAGAAAACTAGCAATGGCTGTTTGACAGTCAACTTCGTGAACACCATACAGAATCGACTGATTCTAGTGCGCATAAACAAAGAAGGGCAAATAGAACGTTGAAGCATTGAGTTCCCTTTATCCATTTCATCAAAACAGAAAGAAGACAAATGTCGCGAGATGTGTTACCAGTTCGTTTAATCTTTTCAGTCGCTAAATTAAAGCAAACAGGCACATAAACAGGTCACATGGATTAATCCACTACGGTGAACAAACGTGTACAAGCATACAGAGAGCACTAAATTTAGAGGTAGAAGGTCAACTCCACGGTAAGTGGATTGCTTGTCGAGTGATGTAATGGAATAAGTAGTGCTCCGCTAATTGTCAAACATTTAGCGTTGCGATTACGTAATAGTGGTTTAAAAGATGAATTAGGGTCGACTGTGTGTCTTGTTCCCATGAGATGTTTTACTACAGATGATCCTGGATTTATTGTAATCACTTGGTCATCATTCATTAGTTGCGTCATCGATTTGATCAACCTCTTTGTAATATGTTCGGCCATCCGTTGTGAGAGCTGACGGTTTGTTCTGCCTATGTATGCTTCACCGCAAATGCAGGTGTGTTAGACAGAACCGGTTTACCAGTCATGTTCACTCTTGTCCAAATTAATTCCAGGGGTGGAGGCGATGAGTCTAAGTTGAGCAGCTGGGAATGTGCGGTCTAGAGCTGACCTGAACTTCTGGTGCAGATCATTGTAAATGTGATCACCTTTGAACACAAGCTTGATGTAGATGGTCTTTTTTTCTGACGTTTTGGGTTTGGTTACCTTTTGGAAATGGTCTACTTTGAATATGTATAAACCTTTCTCGGTAACCATTGTTTAGCAGATGTTCTCCTTAGGAAATCCTCTTCTTCCTTCAGTATATCTGGAGAACAAATGTTTCTCGTCCGATGAAATAGGGTTCTCACAAGCCCACACTTGTAAGTCTTGGGGGAAAAGCTGAAAAGCGTTGTATATGTCCCATTCATTCGTCTTGTAACGCACAAAACGTTTTTATACAGCCAATTCACTTACCATAGATTTGACCTTCTACTTTTGTGTGCTTGTACACGTTTGTTCATCATTATTGATTATTACCATGTGCTATAAATGTGCCTGTTAGTTTCAATCAAGTCAGCAACTGAGAAGATTAACGGAAATCGTAATATCTCGCGATATTTGTCTTCTTTCAGTTGTGATAAAAATAGAACGTTGACAAAATAAAAGTACAATACCCCTATCATACCTATGGGTCATTTTCATAAACACATTCTGCCCATGTACTTTGACTGAGGCTTTTTTATATTGCACCTGACACATCAGAAATCATCGCTGACATCGAGAAATCATACTTGTTTAAGGTAATAAACTAGTGAAAGCAAAACAAACACCAATGGATATGAGTACGAACATGTTGCGTCTGTTTGGGGCAATAATATAGTTCGTCATGTGAACGGTGGAACAAATGCGATACAAATTAGTATCTTGCACCAGTTTAATCAATATTTGTTTATTGTGGCATACAGCACATTGGGATTACTGCAATGTTTCAGTCTTAAGCAATAGCGGACCAAACGAAAACAATTCAAACTTCATTGGATTTTGATGGGTTTAACTAGAAGAAATCCTTTTCATAATTATGTACTACTCCACTGCCCACCCGAGCGCACATTTGTATGGAACTGGACAAGGGAGTAGATCAAATTGAAATCATTCTGCATACGCAAGGTTCTTGATTTTTTTAGGTAAAATTGATCATCACCTTGTGTTCGAGCGAATTGGGCTCATTTCGACCGCAAGAGAAGTTTGCCGGCTGAACTGAATGTCGGGTTTGCACACAGTTTCGATTTCACGAGACAACTACGAAATTTCACGAATAGTTTTTCTCAATATGACATTGTTTGCAGTGTTGTTTGAGAAATTACATACACTTGAAAAAAGCCAGGTGTTTTGAAGATCTGAACTGCTCACAATTGTATTCGGCAGACTTAAGTGTCATGTTGATATTGTGAAACGTTCAGAAGCCTTAGTGGGATCTGAACCCCCACGCATGAACTCCGCCTAAGTGCTTTTATACTCAAGAAATGGATAGAAATTAAATTGTATCAAAGGTGCTTTTTGAAAGCGTTATAACTTCAACCGGATGGCCCAGAATACGGCGGCTTCTCGTTAAAAATGAGAATTGAACCCGGGCCACCTAGTGTCCGTAATTTTCCTTCCGATGTGAATAGCTAATTTTTAGTGAACGGAACTGAGCGCTTCCTCATTCAAATTGCAGACATTTAGATTTTGGAATCCTCTTTGTAATCCGTGCAGAGCATTGCTCATTACCCCATTGATCCTTTACCATAAAATTGACCACTGACAATGGTACCAGGTTAGAACCTCCAACTGTAAGCATAAATCTATCAACTGACTAATATGTCAGTCAATAGATGGAGCAATTCGCTGAGGTTTGGTAGTTCTCAAACGGTCGATGAACTTTCTCTCTCTGTGAGTGCGTGTATGGTTTCACCTGCAACAGAACAAATCGGTTTTTCAAACAGGTGTTGTGCCACCATTTTCATTTTATGTCTGCCATGTTCAACTATTTGAAAAAACGGTTATCAGAATGATGCAATGTTGCGGTGATCCTAGCCGACGAGATCGCGCATACCACGGAGCGACATGGTACAACCTTCGGACAACTGTGATGACTCAAGCTTTCTGGGTGACGTTAGCAAAGCGCTTACGTTTCACAGCTTCTGAATAACAGACCGTCGGTCGATTGAGCCAACCAATCAGAAAACGTGCGGGTCAGACAGAAGCTGAACAATAGCAGAAATACTGGAATGCGATTGGTAGAGGTGTGAATGACCAATGAACTCGTTTTGTTGCATCGTATTTAATCCCTCTTATTTCTTTCATTGATCCAAATGCTACTCCTATGGCCTTTTCTTCGCGTCTTGGTTACAGAATGGTAAGTATCAGTGTGGTACAGTGTTTAAGTCTCGTCCGTGATTGCTAATCCGTGGTTCGTTTTCCGTGTTCAATGCATACTACAATTACTACAAATGATTTTTTTTTCTGTCTAGGAAATTTGTTCTTTGAAGTCGTCCCTGACTGAGGAAAAAGAAATTCCCACGAATGTTGTGCGTAGCGAACCGAATTCGAAATTTCGTCGACTCGGTTTGACCGTTTCAAACGTTGTGCTTCTGGTAAGGCCTCTTCACAGCTCAGCCTATCCTGCGGAGACAGGTATGCGGATGTACGGTGCTCATTGTGGCATCGATTGTCACCGATCGTTACTCACGTTACGTGAGCTATGATTTCATGGATCTGAAGGAATCAATTACATGCATTCTTGTCAGTGGAGTCTTGCTCACCTGTGTATCCCTATTCGGGTTCGGTGTATTTCAGACAGGTCACCTTACAATGGTTGCCATGGTAATCCATCAGAATTGATTGAATTCAATAATCAATCCGTTCTATCACAACAGTATATGACATTTCTCATAATTCTGATCATTTGTCAAATTGGTGGTGTCTCGGCTCTCTACTGGAATATGTCAAAGGTTAGTGAAATTCTATCCCCCCCTATCCACTCTCACCTCTCTAACCGGCTCGTTGAATTGAACGTGGACAGTTAAAATGGCAAGTTGCAAGCACTATGAATACCTACATGATGGATTCCAACCGAACACAGAGTTGGTCATCTGTGATGAGGAATATCGAATCTGAGGTGAGCCACAGTCTGATCCGAAAAATAAACACACTTTCATTTTCAGTTCCGATGTTGTGGTAAGAATGGACCGACGGACTACAACGTCTATTACATTCCACGTTCGTGCTACACACCGACAGAACTGTTCTATGCGGTACGTGAATGATTGCAATTGGATCGAGGTTATCGTAATAAGTGAAAGTGGACTGTGAAATTTCTGTATGTCAAACGGATGAAAAGGGTGTTATGGTTCTATGTTTTTTGTGCCCGTAAAGTGATGCTACGCGCAGGGTGAAAGATTATCGTTGATGGACTATAGTTGCGTTTGCGATGTCCGGGGTGCAAGTTAGGTCGAGGATTATCACTGCGGTCAGGGTTAGTAGGATTTAGATTCACCTTGGAAGTCACAGTTTGGCTCTGATCAGCGCCTGATACGTACGTACATTTAACTTCCTTCTTGTCCTCAGCTTGCAATTCATTTTTCGGTCGTATGCTGCTTTACTAGAGTGACTAGCGTGGTTCTCCTTGTTTGACTGTGAGATTGGAAAAGTAAGGCACATGTTCTCTCCTTTTCAGAACTTCTCGGATGATTAATCAACCTCACCTCATCTTTCTTTAACAGTTATCCATATACTGTCTGATCTCTTAAATTGACAAGAATACTTTTACCGGTAAAAGAAACACTGCACCGAGCCAAACATTTTTGGATGTCGCATCGACTGGTTTAGTGTTCAGGCACACACAATCCTATCGTCACTTCTGTTGTTACTAACGCACTGTACTCTCGAGAACTGCGAATAGCAGTGCAACGCATAGGAACGCATATGAGCTCCAAATGATCGTGATTAATTGAATCGGAGAGCCCCTGGAATCGAAATGTGGCTCATGCTGATTAGCATAAGTAAAAACTTCCTGCATAGAACAAATTCATCGTGTATGGAGTCAATGAGGCGTAAACTGAAAAGCTAGGAAGCGGTGTACAGCTGTTTCGACCTGGTTCGGTTTCACCACGCTCTGATTAGTTGCCCAGTGGTCCAGTGGTCCCAGGTTCGATCCCTAGTTGGGTCGATGGGTTTGCTACTATTACTGATTAGACCCAACCATGGGGAAACAGCTTTACAGTGCTTCCTGGTATTTTAGTTTACGCCTTATTTACTCTGTACATGAAATTGTATTTCATCCTCTATTACTCACATGAGAAAACTCCTTTATCGAGTCTTCTCAATGTTAAAAGCCAAACAAGGAAAAACTGTGAGAATCTTGTCGGAAATATAGCGTATAACAATAGAGATTTGTGGAAGGGCAAAGCCCATACTCACCCACAGCGGTGACCCTAAGCTCAATCCAGAAATTCTTCTTCACTATATAGACCTTGTCCTCAAACTGGTCTTCATCCTGACCCCAACGGTGACTACTACAATCCTGACTTTGATCAATACCTACCCCACTCCACCACACCCAATACACCATTATATGGTAACAGAATAGTCGTCTATGTGATGATAAATGGCAAGAAACAGGCAACCTCGAAAGTCACGTTAGTGCAACGAAAGACCATTTTATTTCTCACTTTATTGATTCAACCATACAGTCGGAAGCACTCATTGGCCTCGAATTGTGCTCTTATCAGAATGATATTAGCAGTGCATAGCTATCGCTCCGTCCGCGATTCGAACTCCGGACCTATCGCATGGAAGGCGTGTACGTGACCACTCTGCTAACCAACTCATACCGTGGCTGAACCGAATTGCGAAATCCTGTTTTGTTCAGGCGTCGTCTTCAATGACAGTGAAGTAATTCTACTATGTATTGATCACGAAATACGAGACACGTATTAGGAATCACGTAAAGTTCATTGAAAGTTCACTGGCCATCCAAGCCTCTACCAATAGCGTGCTAGTATTTTGGTATTGTTCTGCTTCTGTCTGGCCCGCACGGTTTCTGATTGGTTGGTTCAATCGACCGACAGTTTGTAGTTCAGAAGCTGAGAAACGTACGCGCTTTGCGGGGGTCACCCAGAAAGCTTGAGTCATCACAGTTGTCCGAAGGTTGTACCATGTCGCTCCGTGGTATGCGCGATCTCGTAGGCTAGGATCACCACAGCTAGTCAGTCAGTCATTTGGCTCGATGTTGGATGTGCACTACTGATGAGCTCTAATAAGAGCGAAACTCGAGTGTTGTGCTTCCGAGTGAATGGTTAAATCGAAGAACCGAGGATTATGCGTAAAGGTGAAGTCTGAATGACAGTCAGTTCAAATCAATCAATATCGATTGTCCCATTCTACTATTCACATGTATCTGTGAGTTAAATGGGAATGTTATTTCAATATAGATGCATTGAACCCTAACTCGATTAGGCCCAATATTCATTTGTCGCTAATCATATGTTAAGCTAATTTAGCGAACAAATTACGATCAGAGCCATCCGGAATTGGCGGATCTTCGATCATTCGTGGAGATCCGCCAGGCTGATGAAATCCAGAACGCCTTGATTGGGCGTTCAATGTCCAAATCAAATTTCAAGGGGCTAGATAAAAGCATCAAGTAACATTCGTCACTATATATCCTCGCCATCATTGACAGTCTGTCTGTTCCCTGGGGCATTTAACAGCGGTAACATTCCAAACGAATACCAGATATAATTATACCCTCCCACTTGGTTAACAAATAAATGAACAAAAGAGCAATTGGATACTCACCACAAAACAACGGTATACATACCCGATTAAGCACTTAGAGTAAATATTTTATCCCTGGATAAATAACTCACAAATAACTGAGTTAAACGCTGATTGAAATTCATCCCAGTAAGTTTAATTGGATACTTGACTTTACAGTGTGAAATCATTTTTTTCCCGATTAGTGGCCTAAGTACATGCGGTTTACCGTGGGGAATGATTGCGTAAACAAACCCTTCAATTCACGTGATCAGCAGTGTTTATTTCCGCAAAAATGACGTATACTATTCGCAAGTAGTAAGAAAGTTTAACTTCGATTTCGTACGAATATTATTCCATTAAATTTCACCATAACGCTTAGAACTAATTTTAGCAGAACTGAAGTAACTATTTCCCTTACTTAATGACAGAACTCATTGTATTTATCATCACCATTCAAAGCACAGATGGTTCCGAGGAACAAAATTCATGACTACTTTCATCATTATATTTCTTCATCTGAGTGTACTATCAACACATCACATGCGTCAACAGTCATACTTTTTATCCACATCTATATAATTCTATGCTGTGTAACTTAATATTATTCTGAAATATGTTTAACTCTTAGTACGTGTTATTCATTGCATTCCTTGTGTTTGTGCATTTTATTCAAAGGGCTGTTCGCGAATAATGGAACGATATTGGATGGACTTGGTCCGCACATTTGTCGCCATAGCCACCACTTGTATGACGCTGGAGATCGCCGTAGCAATATTCACCGGAATTCTATGGTGCAAAGTGAAAATTTACCATAAGATTAGTTGAACAAGAACATTGCCACGTAATCAAGTCTGCCTGAGCAAAACCATTTCACATTGCTTTCTTGGTAACCATTTGTTTTCATGAGAACGCAAAAATGAAACTAAATCTCACTTTCTTGCAATGAATCTGATCATTCGGAGCTTGGTAGAGTTTGAAAATCAACTGTGGTATCGATATCAATGAAAAACGTTTAGTGGCATCCTTTGATGCTTGTGGTAGTATTAATACTACGCACTGAATTCGGAACATCAGCCACGCAATGTGAATCACAGGACCCGAGTCGATAATCAGCTATCACGGACTGGATCGCAGAAGCACTGGACCACAATGACACGGTTTCGCGATGTCCCACGAGAATGAGACGCGAGGAAAAGATCACAGGAATGCTAGTAAGCAGTTCATTTATTGGAAGAAATGAAGGTGATTTAATAATATGTACAAAGGGAGATTATTGGCTATCTGGGCATCCACTAATTGGATTGCAGCAGTGCTTGCATAACCTTGCTTCTGTCTGCACTGTCTTCGATTGGCTGGCACCATTCACCAATGACGTTTATTCAGAAGCCATGTAAGTGTCATTGACGTCAGTATTCAAACTTGATTGATCGCCAACGTTCTGAAACTGTAACGCGCCGCTCCAGGGTAAACGCCATCGTATTGGCCTGGATTACCACACATTCATTAACGTTCATTAAACTAATAGTAGCAGGTGTAAGTTCTCCAGAAGAGAGTTTGAATGCTTCAGCCTTTGCAAATATTTGCGTAGTCTTATTATAAATGACAATATTCGCTGATCGATACACTGCGGTTTGTGCTGTCGTCATGGTAACGTTACCGAGTGATAACCCGGGGGATGTGTGTTCGAATCCCAACAACAACAACTGATCGACTTTCCCCATCGTATGTGGTGAATGGCAGCTCTTTGATCGGCCCGCTCCTTCTTCCTGACAATCGTACTTTCGTTTATTCAATAAAAAGGAAGTAGAATGAAAATGAAAAGAAGCGAATCTGCGCATAAATTCCAGGTGATATTCTTCTGCAGTGAACAGGTGAACAGGTGATGCGATTCTCGTGTCGAAGAAAGTATGTTATTTTCAGAAAAGACAATCTACTATACACACCACTTGAAAACACGAGATTTTCTGACGTGTAAACAACTAAAGGCCGTTCATTCTGTGAGTAGTGTTTTGTTTCGACCAATACCCAAATGGGATCAGAAGTAATCGAATCGCGTCCGAGCTAGGAAATTTCGATGCAGCCGGTTGCACGATCCGCTGCAATTCAGCCGCCGACACAAGGCATCATCATCATCATCCTCATCATCATCTTCATCATCATCGAAATCATCGCCTATTCATTGTGCATCAATCAGCTTATCTTTAAATCGAACTGAAATATCTTCAAGTGGTTAATCATTCCCTTACGGTTAGGGAACTTTAGGGAAAACAATATGAAGGTCCGTCAACAATAATGGATCACATCCGATTGTGTCTTCAGGTGTATTTATGTGCGTGGTCTAACCATCACTGTGTGACCGAGAAAAGTTCACGGCACATCAAAGGAGGTGAAGCACAGTCTACTTTTCACTGGAAAACCAGAATGATGGAATATACCATGTATAAACAATTTAGCTGCTGTAGCATTAAATTGGAAAGCGTTAAAGTTCGTACTGCGCACGACCTGGACGGAGGCAGAGAACACAATAATGGATGAGGTACTTTGTTATTGCGTGACCTGTTTTTCTATGGCAACTGGTAATCGATATACTTATGACAAATTCGAACAGATTACGTAACTTGACTGTTGCGTACGGATAACTTCAAACGTCGCGGTACAGAACGACCTATAGAATTGTTAGAAAGTAAAACCGAGAACGGAAGTGTACAGTTATAAAGACCGAAAATAATAATATTAATAATAATTATAAGCACTCGTTGATCAAACAACCTTTGAGATTCTATCATATGGCCTTAGATTTTGGGGTAGCGTAGTTGATGGATATTGTCATTTATAAGCAGACTACTTTAATAACTGAAGTAGTCAAAGTTCGAACTCAAAAATTAAAATTTTCATCCGAGGATGCGATGTGGGGCAAGACTCAAAATTCCTCTGCTACGCAAGCAGAGCAAGGGGATTTTTTCTAAAAAGATCTGTTTTATTTCGCTTCTGTCTAAAGATCAAAATATTACTCGTTTACCATTGGATGTGAAAGCAAATAATAACCATATAATAAGTGGACCCATCTAATGTTTCTGTCGAATCAGCAAATATCTGACGTGGAAATCGTACTGAGGCCAAGATGTGCACCCATTTGCAAATTCACACACAGTCGAAGTAAGAGAAGAATAAACACTTGCATAACAAGAAAAACGAATGTCTCACTCACGATGCCACGAAATATTAGTACTTATACAAGTGTTATGGTAGATTTTCTCCTCGGTATGTCATCAGCCATGATTCGGCTTTGCTTTGCAGGAATTGAACAAAAGCGAGAGAATTTATTTGTTTTTTCCTCAAACACATAAGTCAAGTTATAATCTACTTTGCGGTCTCATGTGAACAATTCGCTTTACACAAAGATATTTGTTTCTTAGGATAACGAATATTAACTGTTTTACTTTTTTAAAAATCCCTGAAAACTTGGGAATAATTCAGATGTTTGAATGACATAAAATTATCAATTTGTGTAGTAATTAGCATAGAAAATATCTGCCTGTTACAATTCATCAAATACGGAAGATTTTGTTGGAGCCAATAGAAAGGGGTGTATTTGACCTTGGGAAAAAATGTAAACTTGACCTATACGATGATAAAAGGCTACCCAGGAATCGTGCATGCATGGATGATCAATAAACTTCCTTTTCGGTTTCATCCAGTGAACGAATTGCCACTCCTGTGGATTTTTCCTGAGACCTCGGTTATGTGGTATACCATCAAGCAGGTTCCAGTGTGATCAGTTCCACTATGATGTCCGTGATTTGCAGTACAATATCCGTAATCTGTGCTCTGTGTGTATTTCAACTATTACAGATACCTTCTACTGTCTGCCACTTTACGAGTGAAAACGGACGTTTCCAGCCACTCGAAAAGTTACTTAGGCCTCACATCTCACACTATATTCCAACCTGTGAACCACATTCAATCAATCTAGGATCCTCTCCATTCTTCCACTCCTCCTGTCGATGTACTTCCTCGAGCATCACGTTCTCTGTGATTATAGTGCATCTTTCCCATACATGCATTCGCATCTGCTAATCGTCATACCAATAGGTTTTGGTGTCCTGTTTGATCACTCAATACTTCCCGTCGAATTGATTACCGTTGTCCTTCTACAACCCTGTATCCCTTTCAGTGACTGATTCGAAAACCGCACTCTTTCACACGGTGCTCCACGTCTGTTTACTTTGAACCGTACGCAAACCGCTGATTTGATCTTGTTTTGTAAAGTATTAATTGTAATAGTACACGTATAATAAAGACTTCTCGTGATCTGAAATTATACTCGGAATTCATGCCTGTACCTCACTGAACCACTTGACACCAACCGTCCGGTAGATTGGGTCAATCGATAATTCTGGCCCTAGTGGGTATGGTTTTGTACTAGGCATGCGAGCTCCTATTATGCAAGGCAAGATTTTCGAGTGGAAATTTTTCAACGGAAACGTAACAAGTCAAATTAATTTTGATTATTACATTGTTTAGGACTCCTCAAACCTGTAGATGTTGCAAGAAACCTTCTACCTGGCATCTGGCCTATAGAAACTGAAGTTGATATCACAGTTTGGTTCCAACATGACGGTGAACCACGCACGACACAGGGCTCTGGTGGTGAGACCTTTCCTCGATTCGGTATTTAACTGTATACGGATCGTCCGAGGAGGACCACAGGAATAGCCTTCAATACCGCCTGATCTGTCTCCCTTGGATTTCTTTCTNCTCCCTTGGATTTCTTTCTGTGGAAAAATCTAGAGCAAACCGTTAATGTCCGAAAACGGAGAACGATTGAGGAGCTGAAACAGAGTATTGTGTCGTGGTTCGAAAGTATTCCGACTGATACCGTTCTGAAGGTAAAAGAAAACTATCTTCACCAGATTTTGCTATGCAAGCAGAAGCATGGAAAACATATTGAAAATCTTTTATAAAATAAATATGCAATTTTCCAAGAATTTTTTTTCTCCAGAATTTAATCTCCGACGTATTTAACAAGATCGTTAAACGCAAAAAAGTCATTTGGGGAAATGTCAAGAAGGGTATTGCGCGGGCGAATATTGTAGTCCATAGTTAAGACAAGTTCAAAGTTATATTCGTTTACCGAGAAATAATGCATT
>UZAN01050611.1:9421-20155 GCA_900618425.1 Echinostoma caproni
GTTTGATTATGGATGTTGTCTACCCCCGGAGATTAATTCTATTTTAAACGTAGCACTTTCTATACTATGATTACTGGGGGAAACTCATTGCAGTTAGCGTTGGATGTGATATGTTCTCGAGCAACAGAGGCAATCCTAGCCCCGTGTTGGTAGGTGCAGTAAACACTGGAGCGTACTGACTTTTTATCACTTCAACTGTCTCCTTTGGTGCTAAGCTCATCTTTCGCAAGCAGATTGATCCAAATAAAATTAAATAAAAGAGGATGAAATTATTATATTTGAATGAATATAGTAAACATGTTTATGTAGATAAGAATTCCAAACGGTTTTAGAATTCAGTTTGTTGAGTGTAAAGCAATGGTTACTGAAAATTTACAGAAAGCCATCACAAAGCTGTTGTGATCGTACTCAGTGAATTCACCTGCTCATATGCACCGATGCAAACGTCGATCGAACTTAGACCCTCGCAAGCAATATCGATTCACACTGTTCGAATCCGAAGACGTTCAGCTCATCGTTACTCATTATCAACCATAGGTGGTGGTGGAATGAAATAGTCTACCTCTACGTATGCGTTTGTCCATCAGCTCTCCTTGATCATCCAATTACACGATACAGTTGTTCATGTCATATATTAACCAATATCCTTCCGGGCTATTTTTTCATGAGCCAGCCTGAATTAGCTTTCGTCTATCGTTTAATCGATTGAGGTATTCTCACAAGCATGCATTAAATCGGAAACCCTGTTCCGATCAGCACGCTGTCTTCTGGGTCCTGGTTTCTCGTGTTGGGTTAACAATACTGTATAGCAGCGTTACCCTGTCTGATTCGGTCTTACTACTCGCCATAGAGCATACTCGCCAATAGCGGCCACCGCTTCTGTGCGAACGCACTGCCCCCGGCTCCACTAGTTTTATCACTGACTGCCCTTTAGAACAAACACGTTCGTTGGGTCGTACAGTTACACACGGGTGGGACAAGTCACTTAACCCTGTGTTGAACACAGGCTCATATGTTGAACTTGGGGAGGTTTGAGTGAACATTCGGTGCTATCCAGGTAAAGGTTGATGGGCAGTTCGGAACCCCAATTGTGCGTTGTGTTACTGGGTTCGCTCAGTTGATTACGGCAACCGTTGACACCGGCGGTGATGGCTGTTCCAAACATGTTTTCAACGTTTACTATCATGGCGTCAAAGGATACTACGCCCGCTTAAGTTTATCACCACAAATAAAACATAATGGCTGCTAACAAGTCAGTGAGGAAGACAGGACCTAACTTCAGTGATGAAATAAAGGTTATTAATTGACACAAAAACATAGTTTCCATGAGAAGGGTTGCATTTCGGTTTACGGTAAACGTTACTCCATATTACGAAATACGCCCATACTTGCATTTAGAACACAATTTCAGGCGAACAATTGTTTTCAACAACTCATGATCATGCTGTTACAAAAAATCCTAGGGGTTGGGAGGAGAACAAAATACGTAAGGAATCGTTCGCTTCGTGTATGCATGTCTGTGTTTGTGTGTGTTGCACACCGCATTCTCAGATCTGTGCATCCGGGGTTCGCAGGTGTGTCACGACGGTCATATGACCCAGTTCTGAGGGATCGGTGTTTTTGTGTGAAAATGTTTTTGTGTGGGCAGGGGACGTGGGGGAGGAGTGGGTTCGCGAACCCAGGCGAGATGCAGAGCTCGGATAAGACGTTTCTGGGCCCATAGTTCGGGGGTCAAATACAGATGGCCCCGGCTATGGTCAACATATTTGGACCGGTTCGGGGGGCCTGATAAACAATGCGGAATGCTTCACTTGGGTTGACACGATGGCCAGTGTCTACCAAGTGAGTGAGAATCGCACTTGTGATAGATCCGGAACCACCACGACTCAGCCAGCGGGGTTGTTCTTTCATGCCGATAGATAACTGTCGTGCCGTGCCGTTCGCCTGACGGAGAGTACGTCACAAATGCATCTGAACGAGTAAACAATCATTGAAGCGGTCAACATCGGTAGTTAATCTTTATTCCGTACAGTTATCAGTGGCGAACTTTTGAAAGAGCAACGTAGGTGCGTCGCGTTGAACGTGGCTTTTACCGCTCCATTCAGTCGTCTGATGAGGGCTTCAGCGGCAACTTCACACTTTAAAGGGAGACTAATGAACAGGTCCTTCTTTTCCACCCTATCATTGTGTACTTTTGGTACCTATTCCATCATATTTCGTTGAATGAAGCGGTCGGGCTAGCCATTTCTTCTGAGCACGTTGGAGATAAACTTGAGTTCATCTTCCAATACTTCTTGTGAGTAGATTCTCCGAGCTCTAGATACCAAACATTTTATCACTTTCCTCTTCATCTTTATCGGGACATAACTTTAAAAATTCTTGTATTGGCCACTCCATGTTTTCTTACGGTACACACGGCGTTGTATAGATCCATCACGTCTTCTGATGAGGAGTACATCTAGAAATGGTATTCGATCATCTGCTTCTACTACTTTTGTAAATGTTTTGACCAGGTGTACGGAGTTAAACTTTTCTAGCAGTTGCTCCAGTTCCCAGTTTGAATCAACTATACAAAATATGTCGTCTACATACAGACAATATTTATGAGGACTAGTAACGATGTCTTTCAATTGGTTTTTCCCCGGCATCGCCATGAAAAAATCCGCCAAAAGGGGTCTCAGTGGTAATCCGATTGCTAATCCGTCCTTTTGTCGATAGACCGTTCCGGTGAAAAGAAATTGAGCGTTATACGTACACTGAACTAAAAGTTCAAGTAGCGCCTCTGTGGGTGTCCCCAAATTAATTTAATTATCAGTAAGATGCTTTATGATGAACTGGATGGTTTCCACTAGTGGCACATTTGTGAAATATGACGTAATATCACCTTATCTGACACGTCTCGTGCTTCAATAAATTGGAAGGTATCCTTAACACTATATACCGATAACCGTTCCCTTCGTTTCAAGGATTTCAGCCAACCATTGGGCGACAGCATGGTATGAAGAATTAGTCATCGATAGGATGGGACGAAGGGGAACCTGGACGTTTTGGAATTTTGGCAAGCCATATGGCCTCCGAACGCATGAACCCGTAGGCCTTATGCTGTTTATGTAACCCTCTTGAGCGAGTCGTTTCAGTATCCCCATGATTTGTTGTTCAGTCTGGNGTGTTTTGTCCTTTTCTTTTGGTGTGGTTGTGAACTTGTCCTCTTCCGATACGAGAGATAGCAATTTGTCAGCATATTCCTTCTTGTCTATGACCACAATCCCGGTTCCTCTTTATCTGGGCGACAGAAAATAATATCTTTATTATAGGTCAGTTCACGTAGTGCCTCGATGTGATTTTTGGTAACGGGGCCAGCAGTGTGGGATTCAGCTCTGTGGTATAAATAGCAAGCGTTAACGAGAGTTGCTTTGAAAGCGTCCATCTCTTGGATCGAATTAGGCACCAAATCTCGTGTCTGACTAAACAGGTTTTCCACTTGTACCTCCAAATTCACGAACTCATTCTTACTTTTTTTGGGAAAACAAAACTTTGAGTCCAATAATAGAACCTCGATCTGCGTGTGATTCAGACTAATATTAAATAGGTTATGGACGTACCTCTCAGGTTGAATGGGGAATACTGCATTGCGGCATCTGTTTGTCCAACGTTCGCCTCAGGCAGGACAATCTAATCTCTTTCCTTTATTGAACTAAAGTGTGCACATAATTGAGATATTCCAGTTTTAAGTCCTCATGTGAAAAATCCACGAAATGCTGGCGCTGTGATATATTCCATTCATACTCTGTCACTTTAGAGCGAATAGTGGCACATTCATTAAGGGCATGATGTCGCAATGCTTTAGCATTTGGATGAATTCAGTGTCGACGTAAAACTTTCCAGTAATGGCGAGGGTAACAGTTCATTTGAACACAGTTACGAATGACATAACTGCAAACCCCGGAAGAACAGATCTGAGAATGCGGTGTGCAACACACAAACACAGACACGCCTACACAAAGTGCACGATGCCTCACATTTTATTGTTCTCCTCCAAACCTGTAGGAGTTTTTGTAACGGCATGATTATGAGTTATTGAAAATAATTGTTCGCCTGAAATTGTGTTCTAAATGTGAGTATGGGCATATTTCGAAATTTGTAAAGATTTAACTACACCTGATATGTGGGAATATACATTGGGTTATCTGCCGGGTTATCCAACCCGCGAATAATTGTCCAGACAGTCTTAGGTATCCGATAAGCTCAAGCCGTGTAAGTTTGCTCATAATAAAACTGAGGAACAAGCTCCTACATTTATTACTGTATTGTTTTGTATTATAGATGAATTGTGCAGGCGACTGTGCCCACATTTGAGTCAAAAATGTGTTCACCGTTACATTGAGACTAAAAATGAAATGAAAATAATGTACAACAACGATAAAACTTAGATAGGTGTTTATCTTTTTAAGTTTAAAATTATTTCGTTACGTATCCTCACCGTGCCAGTGAGAATACGAGTCAAATAAGGAACCGTTGAGATACGATAAGTGTTTATGCGGGAGGGTAAGCAGCTAAAATTGGATCGGGTTGAACAGCGCGTGGGAACGGCAAGCAGATATATGTCACTAACAATCTATTTGTTTTAGGCGTGGATGAAAAAATATCAAAGTAAAAACATGAGAATGACTCATGTCTAGTTAGGAGCCGAAAAACTGAAATACAATAAAGATATCTGGGATGGTTCACAGTTTTTCTCACATCCATTCCGATTGTGTGTTTACAATGAACATGAGCTGCAAGTTCCCTACGATAGACAGAGTTCATTCATCTATTGTTCAATGTTATCCACAGAATCACGTGCTTATCTTTATAGTTTGGAGATACTTCGCACTTCAGAAGTACCGAAGCACTGCATCCATTTTGCAAACGCATCGGTGATAACAATGCCAATTACAAAGCACAGTGTGCCAGCAAGTAGTCGTTCAATCATCGTGGGTTCCCAGAGAATGCCAATAAGCAAGGTTCCCCTGACTGTAAATACAGATGCCAATTTTACGTAGTGAAAAAATGTGAGTTATCAAAACAAGAGAATACTACTAAGCCGGAAGTCCCAGATCGATCAAAAGGTTCATCTTTGCTCCAACACGGGCGTACAAAGGCATGCTAACATTCATTTGATGGAAAGCCTCGGATCAGTTGGCTGAAATGTCAATCAAAATTGACAATCTGTCAGCTACTGTTTTTGTAATCGATGGAATAATCAACGATTATAGATCTATCACTGGGTCCATATTACTCCAGGAGAGTGTGGTAGTAGGAATGATGAAATTAACTCTGAGTTGATCATTAGTTGTAAAGAGAGCAGTAAATTTTGAGGGGGATTTTTCGTCAAGCATGATCTTCGGCTTCCGGAAATAGGGAGGGTACACAGTGCACAATACCAAGTTAAGGGTTTCGACTAAACCTATTAACGTGTGCTGCTGATTGTCGTTAGCCTGAGGGTAGCAATTAAAGTAGATAACCCATGAATTATTCAAAGCTCAACATGGAGTGTTCCTTCTCATTCTTTGATAATTTCAAACATTAAAACAACTTCACTGTTGGAATACTTTATGCTTTCTTTTGAATTCCTTTTCTTGCTAGTTCTACTGATGCAATATTATTTTTGTCTCCCTTTTATATTTTTTTCAGTAAGGAAAACGATCCTCAGTAATCGTTACCAAGAGTTAATAAAATAATGACGTAAAATAATAAATGCTAACTAAAAACGCTCTCCGGGATGTATTGTACAGTATTTTCTGTGTTGTACTATGCACATACCCCAGTGACTATCGTACAGGAGACTATTGGACGTGATACAAGAGGTCGGCTCGTGTGACCAAGGAGAGGATTTTGACGCTGTACTGATTTGCTGATAAACTCGTAGTACACATACCAGGATTACAATTTCGTCACGAGTAATGGACCTCCCCTATGTTTACACATGCCTTCTAGTTTGATCACACACTGGGAAGCATTCCGCGCCTGATTACAGAGAAGAGGATTGCATTATATCATGGATTATGATGAAAGAATGGTGATTTATTTTTAGTACCGTGAAAAAACATAACCTACGGAGCTGTGAAACATTGAGTGATTGTTTAATTTACGTCCAGATTCACCGATAAAGTCATTCATTTCATACCATTACGAACCAAACTGAGGTGGGAAAATCATTCAGTGATGGTGGGATTCAAACACGAATCCCCCGGAGTGATTGATTTCTGCCCTCTTCTTTACCATCGCCCGGGGTGGAACACCGATCCACACGTGTTTACAGCGAAAGTTTGAGTAATTTTGTCCGAAGACAGACACAACTGGATGGATTGGTTGTTTGAGGTACCCGAAATCATGGATTGCGCAATCTGATTCATGCTTATTTGTAGCCTGCTTCGAGCACGCTAGTCTCTTCGTTGCGAAAAGAAACGATTGTACATTTGCGCATTCGTGTTTTGGGTGCTACGCATGCATTATTATATAGCTTTCTGGGATTATTAGGTTAGCTTTTGCCTGTATTCTATTTATGTTCTACAAACGGTTATCAGAATACAACTCGGTCACAGATTGGAAGTTGAAAAATACATCTTCCCTCAGTGAAACCATTAGTTTCTTCATTCGTTCACTTCTTTGTATGTACATATATGTTTGATGAAATGTGTACACTTACCAATGTTAGGATGTGTTAAGGTTTTCAGGACGCGTACCTCTCGGGCAAGCTGTGGGGAAGTTCATAAAGAGTAAATGAACAGCTTAAATAAAGAAGTCACAAACATCCATGAATTATGCTTTACGTACTTCAGATAGTATATAATACAGGTTATGAAAAAAACACAGTATGGTTAGGATGGGGTTGCAGATAATCACCTCTCCCTTGCACCTCACAAAATGATCTTATATGACCAAGCGTCTAAAATACTCTCTACGGAAAAGCTCCTACTTACTGTATTTCGCAACTGAGGTGTTTCCCCACCAAAATGAGAGGACAAATGTCAATATCCCGGTTAGCATCCGGTTCAATGAAACACTGGCAGTTCATTTAGGGGATTAGGTTAAAACCTTTGAATAAAAAACACACTAACACGTTCTTGGCTGTGACAGTTGTCACCGGCTAGATTGGGTGTAGAGATGTATTGAGCACCTTGGATATTTCATCCTTGTCCACAGGGCGTATGAACTGGATGCCGCCCCCACCCCTAAATGGACTGCGATTTTTACACAACATCCCGCTACCTTGCGGGTAGGCTTTGACAGTTCGAAGTATTCCATTCTGAATTCCCCTCTGTTTTGAACTGGGCAAACTGGAAGTTATACCACCCAACATCAAATCATGCACATCTTTTGTTATAAAGATTTTTGCATCACGTTTTGTTTGACACACAGTCCGGACTCAGACTGGTGTGAAATATGCATTTTATACAAAAAAAGAAGTAACTAGTCAAGTTTCAGGATCAATTCAGTGGTTCGTGACCGGCAAGATGCTTATCTTAAATCAGTTGCTTGCACAGAGCGATTTCGTGCAGCATAATTTTATTCGCAAACAGCAATTATCTGTCCCTTAACACGCTTTGCTTATCTGACTTAACAGGAAGATTTGGTGTGTATGGTAGGGTGAACTCTTTATGGGAACCTGGCTAGGGAATTCAATTATTATTAAGATGATGCAATTCCACAGTGATCCGTTTTACCAATGTACCTGTTGTGACGTAAAATGAGGGTTATTTTCTTAGTCAAATGTGCTATTGAATGTGAATAGTTGCTCCAGCTGATGTATAAGAAGCTCTGGTGTAGGTTTAATTAATGTTATGGTATTTAGCCGTCACGTGAGGTTAAACATCTTTAGTTACATTGCAAATGAGGCTCTACTGAGGTTTAGAGTGAATTGGGGTTACGATTGGGTAGCACTTGGGTTGAGGCTATCGAGAGTGGACGAGTAAAAGTATCTCGTTGTCTCGCTATAGTGTGTTCACATTTATTGAATTCGATGGATTATATTTTAAGCCTTGTTTTCACTCAGAATAAATGAAATAGGCATTCAGCAAACAATAGGTTCGCTCAAAACAGCTCATCAGTAGTGTATATTCATCACTCTATAGGAGATTTTCTTAAAGTTTGTGCCTATTCCATTAGGCATCATGACCTGTGCCGATGTGATTTCTCATTGAATGTTTTCAAAACACTGCAATATTTCAATTTATCAATGTAGTTTCCTAGAAGAATGGTAGTATCAAGAGAACGTTGTTTCTATCCGATTTTCAGGGCCAGTCGATATTTGCGTTTTCCGGCTGCCAGTCGGATTGACGCAGTTTGTGGTAAACAAACTTAGTGGAATTTCTTTCAATGTAGACCTCATCGCTGGTTGTGAGCTACTCCAAAATCCACTTGCACAATGTATTCTGCATCATTTCACCGAATCTATACAACTGCATACTACAGCTTAAGTGATCATTAATTTGCGATCAGGAAATATAAGGTTTTAATTCAAAGTTTTATTTTGGCAATTACTTGTCCCCGTAAAACATTTACGCAGTTGAATCTCTTATGGGAAAAAAATGATAGAATGTCACAAAGAGTTTCAGGTGCAAGATAACAGATAATGTAGTCTCCCAATAATTTACCCTTTGTGTGAAAATGTGAGCTGCGCCCGGGATTTCATCAAGTGTCCGTTTGAAAGTTTCAACAGTTGGTGAACAAACGACGTGAGATGGGTGTTCCAAGTGCTACAAACGATTGACGCCGGCATTCCAGTCGAAACCATGGGATCAGTAACTTGAAACAGTATCCACTTGGGTGTATGTGGAGCTACAATATGTGCAGCGGCCGAAATGGATGGTTTCGATTCAATAGTATTTGTTAAGCCAAATAAAGTCTCCTCGAATTCGGCCGTACTGGATTGGTTGAAACTCTCCCAAGAGCAGCTTAGTGCCGGTATACCAAACTTAACCTTCCAAATTGAGTTAACGTGCTTACACAATAACTAAGGGTCAGAGATGAATCTCTTCGCTAAAGCCTCTAGGTACATCAGCTTATCCTCACGAATCAGACTGACAAAGTGATTTCTCAGCATAAAAATTTATTTATTCCTAGTGATCAAATTCAGAAGACGTTAATAATCTCACCAGGATAGATCCCTAAGAGATTTTCCTTTCCTCGTGTGGCTTCGAATTGGTGAATTTAGGATGCTAGATTCGGTGGTTGCTCTTGTCTTGGTCACTGATGTTAGTAGGTTTGTAAGACTGTCAATAAATTTCTGCCAGGAGACCAACGGATTGTGTTTTTCGTCACGGAAAATCCACTGAATAGAGAGCGCCAAATTTTGTAACCATGTATAATCTATGGATCTGTGCTTGTTACCCAGCGAACTTCCTTCAATAGAATCCTAACAAATATATTTGAATGCAAGTACTGCACGATTACTGCGTCCTAGGGGAGTTCCATTGATAGATTCTACCATCAGCTCCGCGTTTTTCAGCACTAAATCCAATACTCATGGTGACTGCAGGTTTCCATTCCTGGTAGCCATCTCTACATGGTTGTACAGTGGATGGGAGTCAACCATTTGAACTGATATTGGAATAATGGATAGATAATCATTGATTTACTGAGAGTGGGACAGTTGAAATCACTCATTAAAATAACATGAGTAAATCTTTGTCTGAGAATATGTGATATAGTTTGCAAAAGGGTTTCGTTGGCTGTCTACGGGATTGTATGGCGATGATAGAATACGCCCATCAAGCATTCATGGTATTTGGACAGATGTAACTTACATCGAAGTATGTTAGGAGCCGGAACCACAGGATTGATTACTCCACATTGTGGTTCATCACGAACACAAAGTCAAACATCACCGCCAAAAGTAGAACGATCCCATTCTAGCAGAGACATATTTGGTAGAGTTCGGAAACACCAATGGCAACTGGCAGCTACGTTTCGGCAACATTACTGATAGTCCTTTCGTCAGAGTTCGGAAAATTTACAGGGAAATCATCTGGAATTGGTTTAGTAACAGTTCAGGTATCGTTGATGTGGACATTCCATTGGTTGAGAAGCCGTATCTTTGCCGACTATATTGTGGTCGGCTAACAAGCGCTTTTTAAGGGATGCTCTGGTACTTGAATCTTCCGATGGGAGTGTATTGATAGTGTCTTCCAACTGTGGGCTGTTTGGAGATCTAGAATCTAGCAGTGGCCTCAGGCACAGTTCTGGCGGACCTCGTTTCTTTCTTTCCTGCTATGACTGTAAAACGGTAGCGATCATTTCCAGGGTGCTAAGAGTAATCTTCATTATCCTGGGATCGCTGTCACGGTAATTTGGTGAACAAAGAAGCCGACTGATGGACGTGGCAACAACATTGCGACATTCTAGTAAGTCGTGTATGAAATGCTACACTTGCAATCATTGTGTTAAATCTCAGATTCTCTCGCATCGTTTACCTGTGAGTTTCCATGGATGAGGACGAACCTTTTATTTTCAGCCTCCCATGCACTCTTCGGAATAGCTCTATGATTCGTGCGCTCCGTCCGTGGTCTGTCAGGCAGAATTCTTATCTTAGACGGGCTGTTCCTCAAAAGGCAACTGAAAAGAAGGATGGTTTCAATTCTCTTTCTCGCTTTCCAATATCGCCCGGAGCAATCTAGGATCTTCCAGTGTAAGGTGCGAACGGCTGACGTACAAGGAGCGTGAGGTACACAGGTTGCACTTTGATGCCCCTCT
>UZAN01050612.1:1546-17702 GCA_900618425.1 Echinostoma caproni
GGCTTGTGAGGCAAATCAGGGTACACACTGTCTTGTTGTCATGACATGTTCTGCAATAGATGGCCCTGGTTTTCTTGTGATCAATTGATCATCGAATACCGGTTGCCTCATCGATTTCCCCAACCACTTTCGAATATGGTCGGCCATCTGCTGTGACAGATAGGGATTTGTTCTGCCTATGTATGCGTGACCGCAACTACGGGTGAAATGATATACAGTGTGTGAGACAGAACTGGATTGCCAGCGATGTCCAGATCAATTCCATGAATGGAGGCAATAAGTCTGAATTAATCAGCGACATTTGTCTTCTTTCTATGTGGACGAGACATTTTTCCTGTTCATACTGTTCACAGTTCATTAAAATGAATTCAATGATGTTTTTGTTGTTGTTGGTGTGTTCTCCGAGCTGGAAGTGCTGTTGTTCTCAGACGTTTCGCAGCCAGGCTAGGCAACCTCATCCTCGAAGTCTCACTGATAATGTTCCCTAGCCTGGCTCCGAAACGTCTGCAAACAACACTTCAAGCTCGGAGAACACACCAACGACAAAATCCACATCCCGAGCTACAATCGGTCCACATTATTTCCGAATTTGTTGGTAACATGATGCGATGCAAAGGGAAATCTTCCGGAGAAAACTGAATTGTTGTTTGAGGGACGGTGTTTGTACGGCGTCATTGTTTATAAAAAACAGTGCACTATACCCAACATCGTATAACATTCACATTATCCAATTTAGGGTTGGAGAGCAGTTTAACATTTCTCGCAGACGTTTGTGGCTATTATGGCCGCTTTCATTCACACACGACCCTGGAGTATCTCATTCTTTTCGAACAAGAACAATCAGTTTCAGGTGACCTTTATGCCATAATTAGGCTGACACTGTCCAACCGAATTGATTACCTCACCGATTCCACTTTATGGGGATTACTTTCCAAGTTGCGCCGTATCGCCGTCATTTCATGCTTGAATATGAATTAATAGTTAAATAAATATTTGTTTTTAAATTCAGTTCCGCTATTGTGCTGGACAACCCGTAACAGACACGTGATACGGGCATTTAAGCAACAACCCGTTGAACAGCCTGTTGAAATGAGGTAGCGCGATCGATCGATTGATCGATCGATCTATTTAATTCGCTTCAATACAATTTGGTTACAATTTGTAAAACGGAATTTCATGTTTGTTTTGTTATCTTGATACAAATAAAAGTCATTTGATGATTAACTCATTAGCCCTAACGTGTTAAAAATGAACTCTCAAGACAATTATTATGAAATGGTTAAGTTGTATTTCCTATTGGAACACACTTCAAAGAGGATGCGTCAATGAGATTGTGATTCAATCGCTGAACAGAATGGCGATTGGAACAACGTAACTTGTCAATTGGTAGTTGAAAATTATTGCCTACCGATCAAGAATTCGGACAGGTTACTCAAATTCATTCATTGTTACGACGTATATGCATATAGGACCATTTTTTGTGGACCTGTATACGCTTGTCATTGTTTAATTTTTTTCCTTTAAGTCACTAAATCAGTGAGAGCAGAGGGAAGGCAAGATTGATTAATTAACGGGCAACAGGATAAACCAAACTGACGAGGGTAGGGGTTGAACAAGACAGAGCTAAAGTATTAAGTTATTCATCGAGTTTGCAAATACGAGTTGAATCGTACGGTGTATCTGACGTTGCAGAGTAGCCCAGGTGCTAGTCGGTAATTGAAAATGAACTTGTGCTACTTGAACGAGAGCACCAAGTTGTAGTGGATTTTTCAAACAGTGGTGGAATTCTGACCAAGACCAGTGCAGGGGATTACTTTATAGCCCAGACTACTGTTTACTAAATAGATGAACGACGACCGATTCACAATCAACTGTCCAAATTTGGTCCCCCCCTCCCGAATCCTGCACTTGTGAGACTGCTTTATCCAGTGTCTAAGTTGATGAGATATGTTTTTATTCAGTCTGTGCTAAAATTGATTACATATAAAACAAGATGCTTTCTGATGGTGATTACCTGTATTTATGAAAACGCTTCCCTATTTGCCCGATGTAACATTTCATCTGCGTAGTTCAGGCACACGAGACGATCCCTCTTGAATGACGAAGCTAGTCCCTCAAATGCAGTCCTCCAAATTGGGCAAGGGTTTAGTACTGTACGAATATCTATCGGGACCTAGGGGAAATAGAGATATTCAGTCGAAGGTTGAATCACCCACGACTTGTATTTTTTTTAACATAGTTGGTTAACAATAATAATGAGTCACTTTAACGTGGTGGCTCGTGCACAGTTCCATTCGCTCAAACCATTTGATGAAACAATTAGACCATAGCGAAGAGGGTCTTCCTTCAACCAGTTCAATGAAGGTCTCCATTGCAGTTGTTGTTGGCTTGTATCGGATTCCACGCATTATGTGCTAGACATTTTAGAACTAAAAAATGTCATACAGCTCTTGGTCGTGACTGTAGGGTGGTTGACCAACCCCCTGGATGCGTTCTGTTGACAGAAAATCATCGATGACATAGGCACCGTATGCATGTGCTTTGTCATGTTACAGCAATGTCTCTCGTACTCTAGTCCATGGACGACGCCCAGCACTTTCGGCAGACAGTTTTCGGTGACTCTGCTTTACTGTACGAGGAGGGGGGGTGAACAGTAGCCATATTACCATTTTTAGTGATGAACACATGCACCATCTGCTTTGACACACTACGCTCGCGCTGGAATTTCCAAGGCGACGCCCNCTACTGAGCTGGCTATTGCTTGGTCTCTCAGTGGAAACCGTACGCCCAGGTCTCATCACCAGTGATGGTCTCCCAAACGGCGTAGTAACCTCCACCATCAAACCTGGCAAGCCTGGTGAGACACCAATTCATCCGAACTGCTTCCTGTTCCTCACCGAGCTGATGAGGTGCCCAGAGTGCGCAAACCTGTCGGAGGCCGAGCTCCTCGTGTAGGACGATGTGGAGTGATCCCGGTGAGATCCCGATGGCCTTCCCCAGTTATGCCGCTGTCATCCGCGCGTCCTCCTCTACCATCGATTGCGCAGCATATATGTTGTCCATTGTGGTGGCCTCCCCGGGTTGACCACACCGTGTATCATCATCCAGGCTGCCACGCTTAAATTCCGCAAACCACTGAAACACAGTGCGTCTTGAAGGTGCGTTATCGTCAATGGTAGTTTGCAAACGATTAACTCTTTGCTGCTGCTCTAAACCACATTTATAGTCGTAGTAAATCATCACCCTCTAGTCACATCGACTGAGTTCCATTCTTGTTCACAAATTTGTCCAGTTTGCCCGGATGAAGTCACCTGTGTCGACTTGACGTTTATCGCATTGGGAAACCAAGTCAGAATATGTTCAATCGTTTGATCACCCTCGTTCAGAGCAAACAGTTGAGCAAACGCAACAGAAACGCGACTATGTTTCGCGTATGTGTTAACTAACGAATCCTCGATTGTTTGAGGAAAAGATTCCAAGCTCGGTTGTTTAGGGAACGATTACTGGGGTCAAATGCCTACAAACTTTGTGATTGATGTCATCCATAGAGAGGAGTTAGTCTCTTATAGAGTTTTTTCCTGCACTGAGTCGAGGAGAAAACGACCACATCGCAGAAAGTAGTAGGCAGCTAACCAATGTTCGCTTGTGCACACATCGATATGGGGAAGTTAGGCTGCGGTGAAGGGATTCAAAAATATGACCGAAAAGGTCGATCAAGTACTGAATTGAAGCCAATCGCACATCTCCGCAAACCCAGGTAATTCTACTTATGCTGCTTTAACTAACCTGAAAACAGTTAGAGCCCAGTTGTCGCGAATTTCCTCCGGATTTTGAGATGTTTTGATTTATGGTCCGTATATAGCTTTGGGTGGTTTACTCTCAAATCACATATTTTGTGCTCTATGGAAAACACTTTGCCCCGTCCCCTTTTGGACTCAAGCTGTGTGCTTCGTTACCGAATACGACCATTTCCAAGTGGGTTCTTACCCATTGCTTAACATTTGATGAAACATTGATCCTTCACACATCGAGTCAACTGATTTCACGGAAAATTCATTTGTTTAACCCATAAGGAATCTGAATCGAATCAAAATTTTGAATTTTGAACCCTATGTTAAACAAAAACTCTCGAGGACTTTATCAAGATCATCAACATCGGGTGAAGTTCCCCACTCATTCGTAACATGTTTGCACGACCCCCGAAAAGTGTTTTTTTTTCATAGGTGAAAATACCAGAATTGTGATGAAAAAGATTTATGCGGCATGTCAAACCCGATACGTCATCAAAAACTCACGAGAACAAGCGCTGTGAGTGGATGGAATTGTTCATGTTTTCAAAGGAACTGCTACACTTGGTTCCCAAGAACAACGACTGCTATTTGAAAACATAATTATGTTTTGCTGTTCGTTGTCAAACTTGTCACTGTTCGCGTTGTTAACACACTACCCAGTAGTGGCAAAACAAGGGTAATAAACCACGCACAAACCGATCACCGTGACATGCTAATTTTTACAATCCTTTTTTTCGTTTTTCTGCTTGACCTCACTCTCTGTGGCCAGCTCCCTGAATCGCATGCTCTCACGCGTGAAGTGCGACCAACATACACAGAGAGAGGGAGAGAGACCGATGAGAATGGGAGGATGGAGCAGTGATTAATTTGCACACATCTGACATTTATATATGTATGTGTAACCCCAATGACATTCTCCTACGTTTCGTCTGTTCCCGATTTGATGTAGTAACACAGAACGAGACCAACTGACATACACGATTCACACTAGGGCACGTGATGGATGCAATCACCGGGTCCAGTTCGGAATCCCATAAGCCTCAAGCACAATAACTTTCAAAACTGTCAAACCAACAGTTATGGTTCGATACCAAATCGAAGCACATCTGTGAGAGATAAGATCAGGGAGACTTGAAGAAGTGTCTGGAAAACAAAATGTGTCCATACAAATGCGTCCAGTAATGGAGGAGGACCGGTTCTTTAGAATTTGATTTGTAACAGTATTCACCGTGGAAAATTGCACCTGGTATTACGAGGGCGGCAGAGCACATAAAACGCCATCTTCCGTCAATTTGAATCCTCTCCGATTGTCACAGTGTTGTAACACGCTCGGTCAGTGAATTGAGCATAAAATGACACACAAGTTGCCCCGAGATAAATCGATTGTTTTTTCCCATCTATTGCACTGATAATTTGAATCAGTTGGCATTTGAACGTATAGTCAGTACAATTAAAAATTATAAACATAAAAAAGGTAATTGTATAAATAGAAATTTAAAAAAAACAAATACGAGACAATTCGACTGATTTGTTGTTTTCCGTTAGTTGAATTAATGACATAACCCGTGGCATATTTTGAAAGTTTGTCTTGCAATTTTTCATTCTGTCAATACAGTCAGATTGTAAATACGAGTTTATTTTGTATGTGTACACAATGTTTACGTGAACTGAAAAGCCAGGAAGCACTAGATAGCTGTTTCTACCTGGCTGGATCTCATCAGTAGTGAATGAACGCTTGGAGCCAACCGGGGACCGCGAACCTCACAGACCGAACGCTAGCATATGACCCACTTAGTCACTACCAGGCAGCTGATCAGATCGAGTTCTTTTCATTTTACCTTCTACAAGATATAGCATAACCCATCTTTATACGCTTAAATGGTGGGGTTTTTCTTTTGTTGTTAGGACGAGTAAAAACCAACGGTATGCAGCGTTCAGGAGGAACCACAAACAAACTGTCCCCGAATAACACACTCCTTATTGTAGACTTGATTAAGCTCCAGCAGACGAAACATTCACAGATTAGCATAATAAATGAAAGCGCCCAGTATCTTTACAGTTTGCTTTTATTTTTCAGAGGAAATTTATCAGCGAATCGGGCAGGTTTCACGCTAATCCAAATATATATGCATATACCCCAAATATTATGCACTAATTGGCGCCAGTGAGTAGGAATCATCGTGTCGGGAGTCAATCAAATGCCGTGGACGGGGCGATTAATTCACCAGGTAACGGAATTGCGTGTCCAGAAGATGCGCGCGTGCGTGCGTGCTGGTGCTCGCCCGCGCGCGCGCGTCCCTATCGGGGATATGATATAAATAAGAAACACAGAAAGGATTTTGGCGTCTCACTGAAATCCCACCAGATTAGATGATAGAACATGCATGCAATTCTGACGATTGTGAACAAGCGATTGTGCTGAACCATATCTTATCAAGTTTTCAATAGTTTCTATGACACCTCTTGGTAGGCACAGTGAGAATATTGTCCCTCCTGTGAAAAGTATAATTGACACACGGAAAAAACTAGCCCACAGGAAGGCATAATGAATTGTGATATAGAACTGCTCTAAATAACGACTACAATGAAGATAAAAATACATAGCATAAAAAGATTTAAGTCCGCAAAGTGCAGTATTTTATAATTGTCATCGGACACGAACGTTCAAAATTTAGTCTATGAGATACAGAAAAAAATCCGTATCTTAGGCCTATTAAACGTACTAATGTTACAGTCCCTCAAGTGTCATTCAGTAATGCATTGCTCCCTATAAATATATATACCTTAGTGCTGTTTCAAACGTATTCTTACTTTGTCCGACGGCATTAGACCTGGCCTCGATAAAGTTAGTCGGCTCTCGTTCTATGCCCTCTCTGCATTCAAAACAGCGGTCTGTTCCCCGTACCTCATCAGACATTATGTGTCCGCATGCATTATGCCACATTGACTTAATGTATCTATCCAATGTGTTTTGCTCATACGTGGCTTACTGTGCCTGGTGTGGTTTTCATCTTGTAATGGTCCCCGTTGTACAGTTGTTCGACTTCAAGTTTATTCAAACCTTTAACGGTTTGTGAATTTTTTCCCAAAGATGCTGAACTATCTCATGAACTCTCTACATCAAGATTTGAGTAAATCTGTTTTCAACCCCAGCTGTTGGTCTCGTTATTGATTTTCTGTTTGCTTGTACCAGGGCATATAATGATCCTTGATTGTATCCTACATGGGGTTCCCTTTCGTAACCCTAACCGATTTGTAAAAGAATCTACCTTGATGTTGAATTACCAACGTTGGCAACCGATCATTCATATGCATTGACGGGGCCTAATGGTTTTTGTAAGTGCTGAATATTCATATCATGGATGTGATAAAGCACACAATCAATGTAATTTGAACTCTTTAAATGCTGCTTAATGAACAAATCAGTCAACTGTTACGCAATCGACATGTGTGCCGTCAAGTTGACGACTTGGTAAAGTTTTCGCCGCATTCCCTATTACTAGTGAAAAAATTTGTTGTCAAGCTCCCAGATCCTAGGAACAGAGAACAAACGACCTTTTATTCATCTTAATATGCTACTTTTGTGAAATGAAGATGGGTCTCATGCGAGAAACACTAACAAAAGATTACGGTAGCTTCGACAGCACGTATCGATTAACCAAGAAGGTAACGTAGAGCTTAGTACAATAGGCAAGGAGGATTTAATTTGGTGAAAAATTGAGATGAGTCGGTGAGTGAACAGTTGTTTCCGGATATTCCTAATCAAGCTCTTACATATCATATAGCGGAAAAGTTCTTACATAATGATTGTAATTGGCTCAATTCAAGGTCATTAATCGGAGGCACAGAGTAGGGAATGTGTATGTATGTGTGTGTGTAAGAATGTTTAGCGTGCCAGTTGATGTGACCTTTCCCCACGTTGGTCAAGTGACACGTCATGTTCTGTCTTGGTTTCACACCTGACCAAGGTAATTGAAGCACCCGCATCAGTCTTTTTAGGCATATAGATTAAGGCCTAATAAGTGAATGGTGATCGTCTCGGTCATAGCCAGTGTTCAAACTCAGGCCGCCCTCGATCGTTTGAGTGGGATGCGATAAACAACATCGAAAGCTTTCTCCGTTTCGATTTGTGCCCGGTGTCGACGAGATGCCCTACGATCGCGCTTGTTTTCGCATTGCTATCATGGGAACATTCAAACTTTTATTGAAAAATTGGCAGACAATTCATAGCAGACATAAATTGCCTTCCAACAGAATGGATATCCCGACAAGTTCAGCTAAAAGGGTCTCAAAGCCGAATTACACGCGAGCAAGCCTTACGACGTCCCCCAAGTAAACGTTTTTTAATCACTGTACTATCTTTCTTTACTGATAATTTCAGTGTGCTCTTCAAAAGTGACTCTCGACAGTGACAGCTGCTATACTTTTTGCGGTTGAACTTGAAGCATTCTACCGGACAAATTTGGTCGTTGTCCGGAAGGTAGAAGACTGCCTGTCTGTTTCAACCGTTGCTATACGTATATGTATCAATTCACTTGCTCCTTGGGACCGGTTACACTAGTCGTAACAGTAGACAGTTTAGGGGGGAGGGGACGGGAAATAATGAGTCACCTGTAAAAATAATGCAGAATATTTGATCAAAACGGAACACGGGTTACGTGTTTGAAAATACCACAAAACCACTGACATGATCTCAACTGAATTCTCGTCAGTTAAGGCGAATCTTCCTCCACGCAACCAAACCGGTGATTTTAGAATGCGCTACCACAAACCACACCGACAAAATCAGATTGTCTACACCCTGACGATACTGTGGCTAGATTACATAATTTAGTCAAGTATAGACCAATCAAACATGTCAAAACGGAAAGATCCATTTTTCCTACCTGTTCCAACAACTGGTTGCGTATCCTGATCTCTCACTGCCCGTTCTCTTCTCTACCCACTTATAACAATGCGGCGGTATCGTCGAAAGCATTTGCGCCAGTTGTATCTACATAGTATGCAGCAATCCAATCGTAGTGTTTTCCCTGATAACAGACTGAAAGATTGGGAAATCAGACGGACGGCGACTAGTTCGTTCAACCTCAAGGTGATAATCCTTAAAGGTGAATTCCTTTATGTTTTTTTTCTTTCATAATACTGTGCGATAAATAGCAGAAAAGGTCCATCCCTTAGTCACGTGAACCCACGGATCTCTCATGGGAACCAGCAATCTAAGCCTCGAGGTTTAGCTTGGCAAACAAAGGCACGGTAATGAACCAGGCATTGGCGAGGTTACCAATCGCCGAAGATAGGCGGTGATAGTGGAGGTGGTGGTGATGATGAGGTTTCAAACTATGGACTCCAGAGCCCAATGCACGCCGGCAACAGCGACTTAAACCGCTTGATCACCACGACCACCACGACCACCACCACCACCACAAAAACAACAGCACTAAAAACACCAATACAATCACAACCATCAACTCCTTATTGACTTCTCACTGGTAATCTATCCATTTAAGCGCACCTGCATTGGTGTAATACGGAAACCACTGTCCAAGTTTTAAACAATAACAACCAAACTATCACATAATCAAACTATAGAATGTGGTTTGGCCGGTGCTAATGTTTCCAAAGCAGGACAATAGATTGAAACGGACACAATATTGTCTGTACCACGTGGAATTTCGGCAAATAGGACAAATGTAACTACATTTCTGTAGTAGTCGGAAAAGGCATGAGGTATGGATTACAAATCACAGCCGTGAAGGGAAGCACAGAATCTCACTAGCAATGGTATACTGAAATCTCCCATCATCAAGACGCAGGGAAAAGGTAGTTTATTAACAGAAAAATCAATTATATTAAATAGTATATACAAAGAAATTTCATTGGTTAAACATTCCTTATTGAAAAAATGTAGTTCTCCTAAACTTTAACGATCGCTGTTTCCAGTCAACGTTATTCTGTGTTTCCCGTATGTCAACGATCTTTTGTTTCTAGGTAGTTCGAGGGATTTGTGGATGATACATATAAATCAAATTGAATGTCTTGCTTCTTGATCTTATTTATTCCGTGTAGTAATGTACAGTCACCTTTCGCAAAGGGGTCGCGGCTTAGGGAATTACAGAAATGGTGAAGGTGGGATTCGGTGACGGAGTTCGACCTCCAGGACGCTATTTTGAAAACCTTAATCACGACACCACCGCCGCATTGTGGTGACCTTGTGGATTTTGGTTCCCATTTCTTGGTCGATACTGCATACTTACGTAATGCACGGGTTTTGAACATCACCTAAACCAACTGCATGAGCTTGTCGCTCATCAAATTTGTCACAGTGTTCAACCGGTAATAACTCTCTGTGTGTTGGCTGGCTTATTTCTCTGCTCACAACTTCCTTGTCCAAACGTTCAGTTTTGATGGAAAACGTGGACGATTGTCAAACATGATAATTTATAATGACATTATCTCTGTTTCATCAGCTTGACATGTATAAGGCGCTTATCAATTGGGGATCTGCCCCATCCCCCTTTAGAAAGCAGTTATTGGATGAAAACAATGACAACGGAAATTGCGTGGCTCCAATGCAAATACCACGACGGTTAGTAGTGTCGAGGAGTTGCACTTCCGGCCAATGGGAAAATGGTAGATAGTATACAAACTGGTTAGTACCAGTTTGTACTGCCATAGTCACTCGTTGTCAACTAGGCGATGGCCTAGACAACATCAATTATGGATACATTCCAGTTGGGCAAACCATTCTGAGTCCGAATTAGTGACCGCAAAACAACCCCCCTTCGCACGGAACAATCGGGTATGTGAACGGACTATTAACGAGTTGGAGTAATGGGGAAGGGATGAGTGAGTGAATGAATGAATGAATGAATGAATGAATAAGTGGGTGGTCGTTCACGAACCGGTGTCAAGAAGTTAGACCAAGCATAAGCACATGTGTCGTGGCAAAGAGACGAACTGACGCTCGAGGAACCCACCCAACCGTTTACACGCCCGCACACACAAATGCACCCAAGTACACTCATCACAGGTAGACAGGTACAATGACCTGCATTGAAAACCGAGGCACTTATCTTCGTTGATTCGCGTTTATCGATGAGTCAGGCTTGTGTTTGAATGATTCACGACAGATAATTCCGGCTAGAGTATATATTGCCAAAAACCAATAGGAAAATTCACCGCATGCCGTAATGTGTGCATTCAAACTTTCATGGAACTGATCTGATCCTGCTTGACGTTTCTTTCGTAAGAGCAACACTGGTTTTGGTTCAGGATGGCCAGAGAAAAAGACCCATCGTTGTGTGTTGGTATAAACGAATCCTTTCGTGAATTTCACTGTGATTATCTATCTATCTATCTATCTATCAAATCGCTCTTTTTCCATGGGTAGCATGTCCATCTATCATCTCAGGGGAAGGGGTGGAAAGTGGGGAGGGGCGTAGGGGAGCTCGAGGAACAACCTGTCCGTGTGAGAGATGCAGATTGTACTGATAATGCATTGGCGTGGAATGAAGGAAAAACTGGAAACCCGATCGATCACATGAAAGCACGGAGCAGTTGGTTGTTGACTGGACCAGTCAAATCACGTGACTGTACCGTGCTGATCGGAGTGAAGCCTCGTGTGCTTGTGGTTCTCAGTGTCCCGGTTTGTCGATTTTACTCAAAATTACCTCATCGATTCGCTGAATATTTACAGTGGAACTCAAAAGGTTTCTGCCAAAGGTGTGAAAGCTATTCGGAGTTTGTTTGTTTGGCTGTACACAAATTCGCTCCAATCCGCGCGTATGCTATACATGTCGATTTTTCGAACAGACATGGTCAGGCGTTAATGACATTTTGATTTCACATTCTTCACACTACCCCGTAGTGTTTTATCCAACACCGGTGATGACACAATTCAATAACGTACATTGCAGTTGATAAACCATAAACATTTTTTCAGCAACCTATAAAGCGCAGGTGTGAGTACTTGTTAAACGGTGCATCGCAAATGGAGCCAAATCAACGGAACTGGTGAGAATTTTGTTTTGTTCCGATCAAAATTTAAACGAGCCCCATTAAACCTATTTCGTCAACCAGTGACAATATTTTTCATGGACTGATTACAAGTAATGCTTGGGGCAAATTTAAAACGGAGTACTTTCGGTAAACAAATTATCCTTGGGCCAGAAGGAGCTGAGATGTTTTGCTAGGTTAAACGTTTGGACTTGACTCAAGTTTGCAGAATCGAAGGAGGGGGAGCTGTGCGATTGATGGGCAGTGGTGGTTTGGTTGTATGTTATCAAATTATCACCCCGGGGATGTGTGTGTGTGTTTGAATCTCACCACCATCATCTGAATTTCCCCATCTTGTGTGTTGTAAGGCAGTCCTTTGTTTGGCCGCTTCCCTGTTCCTGAAAACGGTATCTATGTATATTCGGTAAAATGAAGTAAAAATGAAAAGAAAAGATATAAATATTGCCGCCTCATCGGACACAAACAACTGACACGAACGGAGAAGCGTGTACTGAAGGCAAAATGACTACAGGAATTTTAAAGTTAATCGATCTAATCATATGTATGAAACTGAAATACCATCAGCCATTCGAACCACGGTTATTCGGTTTGAATAACACATCGAGCGTAAACAGAATCGATACACAGACCCTGTTGTCTGTGAAACAGTGTAGGTCAAAATAAAATAAAAGAACTCATTGTGATATTCAATCTTTTATCTTTAATTTTACTTTCTCTTTTTTTTAGTATATAATGATACAGCATTTTCGGGAAGAGGGACGTGGTCAATTAGAGAGTAGCCACGCAGCACACAGAGAGTGGGGAAAGTCAGGCGTCGGCTGTGACGGGATTTGAACACACGTACTCCGGAAAGTTAATTTGGTAAACTTCACTACTCGGTCATCACCGTCCGTTAAAGTTGTTCGCGTGGGACTATGCGGTAACGTCGGGTGGCAATTTCGACTTCCAAGGTTTGGAATTCCCTGTTCAAGACCCACCCGGGGGAACACAACCAAATACGTTTTGAAAACAAATTCCGGTAGGCGAAACAAACTGTTTTTTTTTCGATAAATTCATCAACTAGCCATTACAACTATATATAGAGTTATTTGGTTTCATTGATCAGGTTTGACTGCATCAAACTAAGTACAAAACGTATGCTAGGATTGTTTACTTGATTCTCATCTCGGTTAGATTATTAGTGCCTCTCCCGGGGGTTGGTTGGGTTTCTTTATCCGAGGCCACAGCAACGAACTGCTTTTGGTTGCATAAGGGGAGGGAATCTAATGTGTGTGTGTGTGTGTAAATAGCTATCCCCTTAAATGTGCATGGAACGAAAAACCGAAGTCGTTTTGGCCGTTTTGTGAAAACACGTCTTACTGATGAGTTCCAAAATGGACGAAAGAACTGACCGTTGATCACACAGTTTGCATTGGATTTTTGTAATAGTTAGAGGTGTTAAAAAATACATGTTTTTAATTCCTTTTTGTTTGTTGATTACGGAAATGTAGAATCAACTTTTAGGGAAAGGGTGACGGTCATACAAGGGTTGCCTGAATAAATACGGAAAATGGGAAAATAGGCAACGGTGTCGGGTTTCGAACTCATTATCTCCGATTGACTATTTGACGACCTCATCACTCGACCACTGCCGGATGTGAATCGAGATATGTGACATGCAACGGCAAGTTCCAATTTACCACAGCTTTCTAATCATTCGTTTATATTTGAGTAGTGGTGAAAACCTGTGAGAAAGTTATGAGTGATTTCACTTGTGACCAAATATTGATCGTTTACTACCCTAAAGAGTAAACCTGATGAAAATATCTTGTTCGCTGATTGTTGTTTCTCGCACAAGTCCGGTGTAAATTCGATAAGAAGTTCGGCTTCAGACAATTATTTTTTTCAGGAAACCAACGTTGACATTTGTAACTAGGGTTGAGTGTTGTCTCAAGTGGTAAAACTGTACAGCGAGGGTTTGGAATTTTAACAATTAGCAATTTGAACTCATCGCCCTTCGTGATCTCTGTGAATTACCCTTGGGGATGCATTATATCTACTGTGCTTCAGGGACAAATGACGATAAAAATGTTTCGCTTTGTAGAACTAAAAATAGTACGTCGGTAAGTTACGAGTCTATGCTGATTCTTAGTGAGAATCCCGACACAGGACCGAGTATTCTGTAAGTTCATATACTGTCAACCTAATTAGTCTTAGTGTTATGAGATACCACTCATAGTTGTGGATAGTATGTAAAATAGTACGGGTGGCGGTTTCCTTCAACGATCAAAAATTAACAAGAACACTGAAGGCGAATTACTGTGCCCTAGAGAATTACTACCGACTGCTCCATTCATTACTAGGTGCGCTGCCGACAATTAGGATGGCGTTTCAAATGAAATATTTGTTATATTTATGCCAAATTATTGATATACCAAATGTAATCCTAAATAAACAACTATCTTCGACCAGGGACCGCCTTGTGGAATTAGAACATTACTAGGCAACTATATGCGATGTGAACACAAGAGCAGTTATCAAGTCCAATCACAATAACTTATCAAAGTCACTTAACTTACTTACTTACTTACTTGAAAGTAATTGTGTGCGATAAGTGCTATTGGTTTTGCCTGACCTTCATTCAAACTTCATTTTCACGCACAGTCCTCGGTTCATCCAGTCAATTATACACTGTGGAAGTACTAGAGTCGAGTTTCACTCTCATTTAAGCTCATCACTGGTGCACGTCCCTTCTCCCATGCGGGCTTTTCGAACTTCGAACCCATCACGTATAAAAGTGTGTTTGTGCGCTCGTGTGTGTGTTACCACCGTGCTAATCAGCTCACCTCTCGGTGACAGGATTGACTAAAACCGTAGTGGAGAAGACTCGCAGGCATTATGCATTTTTCTACATATTCGAAGTGAGTATTGACTTGTCGTCGTTCAAGTCAACGTGCACACCGGATGTCGAGTGATCGAACAACAAAAAGCTGTAGCACTGAAAAGTGTGTGGGCTTTAACGTTGAAAAGTATCGAGAGAGAGGGAGAGATCGATCCACGATTTACACATGGTTGACATAATCGCTCTACAGCATGGGACGAATTTAGTATAAAATGGCTTTTGGCAATCAACTCGGAGCGGGGGCATATACCCCCATTAACAAAACATTTTTTTGTCTTTTTGGTCGGCAAATGTGAAGGTCTCTTTTTTTACCAGAGGCCGAGGAACTAATTTTGAAATAAAAAGAAAGGATTATGAAAATTTCCCACGTCGGCGATTACCGTGGATTGCTCGAGTGATCTGTCAGTAGCACGCCTCATGTGATCTGCTCGACAAATCAGGCCAAATCTGTGCTGGTCCATTGTGTGTGTGTGTGTGTGTGCACTCACGTGTGTGTGCGTGCGTGCGCACGTGCGGGTGACAGATCCCAATTCGGTTTTTACGCAATCATGCGTGCCTCCGGTAGCCGACGGGCGGAAGCGAAGATGGTGAAAAGCATAAATAATGGGAAAGCGCATGTTCCACAGAAAAAAATAGGGGTATATTGTCCGTGAGCCAGCAATGAAATCAATTTTCATCGGGCAGTTTGAGAGAAAAGACGAGTATGGGAGTAATTTTCAATGTGAATCGCAGTAAACGTCAAATTTGGGACAAACTTTGCAAATATAGGATTGACAATAACAATAACAGTAAGAATACTACTACTACTACTACTACTACAACTTATAAATAAATCCGTCCAGGTGAAAATGGCAAAGAAGTGTTTCCTGTCAAAGAAAAAACGGTATTTTGCTGAGATGCACCAATAAAGGATGACGATGATTTCGATTGTTTGGATATTTGCGATCAGGTGATGCATTTTTCATGCAGTTACTCTCCTGGTGTGGTCAGATTGGTATTTTTGTGACAGATGCGTGGCTCTGTCTGGGCGCGGAACATATTTTGGTATGTTTGTCTGTTCTGCCCGATCAGATGGAATCTGATTACCGATTCAAAACTAAGTACTGGTTTACGTGATCCTCGATATCCGGCACACACACGCACACACATGGGCACTTCATTATCATATTGTGGCAATGTGATTATTGTTTTCGTCGAATAAAATCTAACACAGTTCACGGAATCTAATGTGAAAGTGATATGCTCGCATATGTGTCCCTGCAAGGCATCCAAACAGCTGGCTACACACGTGGCTTATTGCGCGCGCGTTCTGTCTGTTTTCCACCACTACCACTACTACCACCACCACCACCACCACCACCACAACCACTACTAGCATTACCACCTCTCGCAACCCTTTCTCACTCGGACACGGTGATTGACACATGCACAGTACTGATATACTGGGGTGTCAAACTGTCCGAAACAA
>UZAN01050614.1:6177-20144 GCA_900618425.1 Echinostoma caproni
GAGCTAAACATTACACAATTCAACACCGGTCTATTAAAATTATTTCTCGTACAAGCGCATTCCTTATTTGCACTTGCCTAACTTTATCGCCGATAAACATTTTATCTCTTGCGATATCTTCTTCAACAATATTTTATCAGACGCCACTCACCCATTACACACAGAACTTAAACACTACACATCCACTAGATGTCTTTATAAACTGGTGTATGCTCGTACTACTGCCTATCGTTTGTCCGTCATCCCCTATCTTTCAGGATTTCTGGCTCAAAAGGCATCCGTTAGAGAAAATTTCTTGAATTTCCTATGCAAATGATATTCATTTTTCAAATTTTTACTTCACATTTCTTTGAATTTACGATGCTGTTTTTTTATTTCTTCGTTGTGACTTTATAGGACAACGAGTGTTCCTGGAGTGCAAGAAACTAAGAAACCATTCATTAAGATGAATAAAGCGATTTTTGACTTGACTTGACTTGAATTGAATTGAATAGAGCATCACAGAATTTAACGGAATGTTTTTCAATTGGGGAATTTATATTGGAACAATGGACGGAGGTTTCATACCTGACCGAAACCGAATTCTGTTTTGAAGGAACAGTTGACACCCTTACAACTCTTTGTGTTCCAACAGGAGATATGTAAATATCACACTATCGGGGAGCTGAAGAGTTCACGATAATAGGGAAAACTTGGTCAATTATTAATGAGGCTGTTTTATCAAACAGAGACAACTTGTCACTCGTCATTGGATACTCTAAAGAACTGTTTGATTTTTGTGGTAAATCATCGATAATGCATATCTATAAAATCTAAACGAATTCGAATCTGGGAGTAAGATAATGTTATTTGAAACAGCTTACGGCCTGAGATATCGGGTCTGATTATCATCAGCGTAGTGTTACACGCCAACGTACCAATTCTGCACCAATTCGACAATCACTTTCAATAAAATTATCAAACCTGACCAGACACCAATGGACAGCATGATACTCAACTTCTAAGCCAACTTGGAGCAAAACATATGCGCCGAGTATTTCTTTCCTAGCTGCAGACGACAGTGATAAAATTCCATGCAAAAAAGGAGGGGGTAAAAATATTATATGGATTATATATATATATATTATGGATTATATGGCGGTTGAAAAAAATACCTTTAGTAAATGAAAGAAACAAGAATGACTACATTTGGAACACGAAATGATTTCCAATTAACACCCTGGAAGCAAAATCATACAATCCTTAGCTGAGATTTCGTGAATTTTATGTAGATTCCGTGAAATTATGGGAGGGAGAGAGAAATAGAAAGCTTGAAATTCTGCGAACTCCATTTCCTCTTGGATCCTAAGAGTCTTCAGGTAAGATCTAAACATTTGGCAGTCTTTTTATATATACCGTTTAGCTGGTAAATAATTTCATTGTCATCGTCGTTCAATGGGACAAAACGAAGCCCAGTTTGCTCACTATCACTCAATTTACAATTCATAGAAAGTAATTTCTAACGTGTAGGATGGAAAGAGAGTTCATTAGTGTGAATACAGGGTTGATGAAAGGGCACCGATGTGGCAAAAAAATCAATTTAATGTGTGTTCACATGGTTTCAAACATTTCGTTCTAACGAGAAACTGAAACCAGAACTTGCCACTGTCGTTCTGCTGTCATATCCTTCGGTGTTCCCAAACAACCGGTTACATGGTCATTGCAACTTAATAAACTAGTTCATCGAATAAGCTTCGCTGTTATTTATAAGTCAAAATAACCTGTCACATCTCTGTCATCATTAACCCATTTGCAATTAACCAACAATTACTTTTTGGATAGGTTAAAACATCCTAAGCTGATCATCCTTTATACCTCATCTTTAATCACATTTTTCAGTTTAGTCAGTGAAAAATACATTCAGGAAGCACTAGACACGAGTTTTGCTCATTAGTAGCTCGCAATCAACAACCTGCGCAGTGTTTGAAATGCAGTCTTCGCAAGTTCGTTACCTGTGTGTTACCAATGTACCAACCAGTTTGCACTGTGCCTGACCAGCATTACCAATTCATAGCCGTTTACATGTCATCTTCATAAATAATCCGTCCGTTTGCTGGACTTTACTGCACAGGAAGCAAACATAGTTGACTATCTGGTAAATCTATTCAAAAGCTTTCTACATAACAGGATGTTTATGCTGGTTTGATCAGTTTGGCCAAAATTACTGCTATTCATTCACAGATTACAAATCTGTTGGAGTTCTCCCGCATACCAGATAAAACCTCCACTCAATTTGTTTGAGAATCCTTCTTTGTTCTCTCGCCACAAGTCGGAATTATAGAATTCCATGTATTAACCTTCTCATATGAATATCTGAATGAGTCTGTTAGTAGTTTCAGTCAGATGTGAAATAATTCACACGTTTGATTGTGCAGTCTGTTAGTCCGGTTGCAAAATTAATAGTGATTATATATGTCAAAATTTATTTTTGTATAATCTATGCATCCCTCATCTGTTAATAATGCGCGATATGCAAACTCACTCGCGCCCGCCAATTGCTATTTTCCTCAGCATTTACAATAACGATGACTCACGTACCAGCAACAACTAAACCCAATCATCTTATGGAAAGCTTTCCCCGATGCGAGCAAGTGAGTAGACAGACGAATAGTGTTTTGAGTTTGCCTCAGTAGTTTAACCGATATTGATGCATTTATATCATACCGTTTTGTGGATACCTGGCACTTATCCAATCCTCTATTACATGTCTTTCATTTGCCTTTCCACTAACCTACAACGTGTTGTACTGACCTTTTCCCTGTCAAGAAAAACCAACATACTTTTTTACATTCAGAGGAAGCGCACTGTATTTTTGTCCTCAGCTTGTGCCTCAGTATAAAACTGTTCAGCTGGAGAGAAATACGAATTATTCATTCATTTTACACGGGAATGGAATGTGTTGAGCACCTTTTGTTACTTTATCTATCAACAGTTCGCGTGAATAATCTCAATCATTTTTTAATCACGAATTAACCTCACTGTGATCAATTTCGATTGAAATGAATCACTAATTTCTTTGTGTTTGAGTTGGAAACAAAATTATGATTTCTTTATAAATAATGATTTCGTGCATTGCAGCGATTATCATTTTCTTTTGGTTTTGTTGTTCAATAAATATATTGCAAATCAATTTCATACTAAATCAAATAGACTTTGGATGAACCTCTGTCACGCACACAATTATATATCATCACTAAACCTTTATTTTTAAGTTCTTATTGTGGTTACCCGAATACCTGTTTTCAAATAATATGCTCGTAATTTATCTTGGAATATTGTCTTGAACACAACAATATTTGTCATAGTCAAGTGAATTGTATCTTTGCGCTCTAACTGTGAGATCACTGGTTTATTCTACATTTTGTTCGACGGGCTGGCACTGGTGAAGAGAATCAACAAGATGAAAAAAATGTTCAACTTGACCAGCTGTTCAGTTCTTCGTGTTTTTGAGCTGAATCTGTGATGACGTCTATCATGTTACAAAATTGAATCCTTCATCAGTTACTTATTGTTATGTGTCAGGTTTGAAATTTCCTGACTCAATCGAAAAGCTGGAGTGTTCTGACATGCTCACAAAGTTTGTTTGTGCTCAGTCGTACCCAGAATAATCGAAACATGATGTTCATGTTATGTTTAAACGTCTACAGAATAAATCCGTATCAAATTTTTACCAGCATTTTATACTTGGTTTGTTTGTTTTACTCTGTTTGACTTAATTGCTTTTTTAAACTGGTCGATCATGATAGAAATATTGCAAGGACAATTTGCATGATACGACTGCCAATAAATGTTATGCATGGCAGGATTAAAAGAATGGTATCGTCCTTAATCCAGATATTACTATTATTGACTCAAATTCGCTACTATGCAACATACGACTATACAACATCACCTCTGGACAAAGTGGATGGTTTTGTCGTTTTGAACAGAACTACTAATAGATTTCAATGAAACAATTTCCTTCCCTTGTAAACCAATCTTATTCAAGGTCAAATAAACACGTGGGGCTGATTCCGACTTATTATATCGATGGTTAATTTTAAACTTTGCTGTTGGTATTGGTTCTTGTCTATGCTAAATGGTTGCTCGTTTCAATTTTGAACTGTACTTCTTCCAACTATTGCGTGTACGATAACAGATTAATTTTATGTATCATTGTTTGAGAGCCAACAGTGTCGTCTTCGCCAACGCCATCATCAAGTAGATATTTGAGGTATTCTGTATTGTTTTGGTTCATCTCTTTTTCTCTGTGCAATACATCATTTCAATGTAGGCACGGAATGAGCAGCTAGGGTGCACACCTTGCACCCTCGTGGTTCGCACCAACTGAGCAGTACTGAGAATAATATTAGTCTGTTTTGACTGGTCAACCTAAAAAAAGATTTAGAAAATACAAATAAAGCCAAGATTGATGAACACTGAGGTTACAATCAGTTTTATGTTTCCCGCTTTTCGAACTTCACAACAAAAATGGAGTTCTTTTTTGTTTCATTGAGATGAATATTCGACTTTAACTCGCAGCTACTTGTAAGTAGTGGTGTGAGGTAAATGATATTGTTCATGAATAACCAACATTCACGTTGCATTTTAAAGTACAAACCTTGGTTAAATTAACCAACACCACACACTTTGGAAGCAGTAGACTGATATTTCAAGCTTGTTAAAACTCATCAGCATTGTATTACCTGAATGCCGTCCGGAATTCGAACCCCATACTCTTTGCGTGGAATTTGTGTTCATTCGCTGTCAGACAGAGTTTTATTCTCGAATGAACTAGTAGATGACTACCATGCTCTGCTCTCGAGTTAATGTTTAATCCAATAAACTGTTAATTGTGTCCGAAGTTCAATTCCGTAGGATGTTTAGCCCAGATCTATTCGAATGTTTTCAGATTACTTCTGTATCTCTTATCATACAATCGCTAACCTCGCCTGGGGGTCGAATTATTCAATGCTTCTTTGAAATACGACATATCACTTTTGAACCTGGATGGTAACTTTACCAGTAAGTTAACAAATACCCAAGTAAACCGTAGTACACAGTGGCATTACCTTGAACCAAAATTCGGTATGTATTCTGTAGTTCACGTGGCTATCAGCCCTATCAATCGACGAATCCTCTCCTTCGTGGACAAAATATCAAGATGACACACGTAGTGACTATAAGAAGCTTTCCTTTTCCATAGCTTTATATACATATGCTTCAGTGTCTAAGGCTGTGATGCTCTAAGATGTTATGGATAAAAAGCCACCATAATTTGCAACAGATCACTTTGACAATCTATTTTATTGTCTACAATTGATGTGTTTAGTTTTTCCGTCTTCACCATCTGTTCGTTGTTGATGATGCGCCTAATGTCATTGTTTTTTTGTTGATGCTGCTGCTGCTGCCGCTCACTTTGTATTGGAGCGAAGTGAGTCAATCAGTCAACTAGGTAACTAACCCTGAAGTTTGGTTGGTGTGTTCCTTTTTTATTCTGTGTAGCATCTCAAAATCATTTTGCCTTACTTCTAGACCTCCAAATCCCTTTGGAGTTTTTGGAACATATTTGATTGGAAAAAGTTAATCTGCAACTTGATAACCTGAGCAGTCACTCTTCTAGTGGGTCTTGTGAATGAATAGGTGAAACTAAACTTGTAAACTTCACAGTTTTGTAATTTTTTGTTCATTCTGTTACAACATTTCTAAATAAGGCCCTACTTGCTTATGCAAGATATGTATATCCCCAACCTGGGGGACCAGGAGACTGGACTTCGTCTGACCTCTACCCATTGACCTTCCAGGCATGACTAAATCTTTGGCTCGGTAAAAGCCATCCTGTGTAGCTCGTTGGGTCATAGAGGTGCACAAGCCATCTCACCACGTCAAGGTGCAGTCTTGTCGTGATGGATAAAGAGAGAGAAAGAATTTGATCCGTATATCAACCACATGAACAACTGAATGCTCATAATTGTTTGCCGGTTCTTACTGGAAGTTTCATATTCAGTTTTGCCTAAAAATATCATTGCTATGTGAACTATTACATGCTTCGACCGGGGTGTGCAGCAGAATGTCTTCCTTAAACGGTTGTTGAAAACAAGCAAATTTGGGGTCCAGTCGAGACCTGAGCTTAAACCTGTCGATAGATAGGAGGATCTTCATCGTGGGGCTAACAGAAGAAAACCTCCGAGGGAGGAAATATACAAACACAATGAACCAAAACGTCCCCTTTACCATTAACGCGACTTTCACGCAAACGCCATGATAAATGGCAGATGACGCCCTGACGGCCCGCTTATTTGTTCCTGAAAATCGAACCTATCGTTTAATCAGTTCAATGAAAGAAAGTGTGAAAAACAAAGAAAGAAAACTGATATAACGATGAATAACAATAACAGGGGTGATTTTTACATAAGGTACATAACTTTGAAAATACTATTTCTTTCACTTTAAACTTGTTCCAAGCTTTTTTGAACATCGAGCACAGGTTGAGCCTTCGAAATTTAAATTATTGCGATAAACTGTCAAAAGCACATTATTAAAAGCAAGTTACCTTTTTGATTCATATATCCTACCGTTTTACCACCAGTAATTTCTCAAAAAGACATTCCTCCACAATAAACAATGAAGCAATTGCTACATGCAGTTTTACATCCATAATTTCTGAGTTTCATTTATTGCCATTTTTCCTACAGCAAAGTATGACCAACTATTGTCGTAGTGATATATCACCGCATAACTGAGAACTCCCAGGTTCCTGCACAGTGACGTATTAACCCTGCTGTGACACTCCTGCTTTCCTTCACGTTCTTATTTTGCTGCACGTTGTCTCGCGTTTCTTCCACACAAACACACACTTCCAACTTGCGACTTCAGTGTATTTGTAATGTCTTACTCTTCTATCGACTTTTCTATAACATTATTGTACAACTTGTTTTAATACGAACAATTAATTACAGCATGATACAAAACTCTGTTCGTGACTACGCACGTGTTCTCCTAGTGTTACTGAAGCATAACGCGTTCATCATCAATTATCGGCAAGCAGTCGGTTAACTGCCGTAGCAATCCTTTTCAGCTCCACCACGAATTATCAATCGGAGTCGCACTTCCGAGGAACAGTATCTATCAACCAACCGGACAATCTTCCTTTGAGTCCGTTCCATGTACTTTTCATGTCCTTATTATTCATGTAGTAGTAGTATCTTTTAGTATCTTTTCCAGTACACTTGATCTTGACTAAATACGGTGTCAATGGAATAGGGTAGACGTCACATATTTGCAACCGGGGGAACCCAGTTTAAATTAGCTGGAAAATAGTACCTTGAAGAAGTGTGAATCTAGATGGAGCTCATGAACGCAATGTACCAGAACTGGCTGATAATATTGCTCATGCTGAACGACTGCGACGCCGGGGTAGGCCACGTTAGTGAGAAATGAGAGTAGAAAGCACTGAAGCATAAGAAAGAAGCGTGATAGCTAGATAGAAAGAGTTCATGCTCACAAAATAGTTCATGCATAATTGAATGCCAAAAGTGTGCATACCCTCTGAAGGAACACTAGACACCATGTATATATATATATATCCATATATATGTATCTATATCCTGTCCTTCGAAAATTGAACTGAACTTTGGTGTTCGTTAGAAATATTAGAGCATGTCCTTGAAGATTAATAAATGAAATGGGATATTGGATCAGTGTGTCCGGCAATCCAGGTCCGTGCTGATTGGGTTTGCTGATCCCCGGTACGGAGAGCGCCTTTTAAGCTGACTCCCTAAGTGTGATTCTAGCCAGTGGGGTAGCAATTCAAATAACTGCAAATAACATTCCGGTTTTTGAAAAGACTGAGTGAATGACAATATGTAAATCACCGGGTTTCAAGAAATCCCTCCTTCGCTCTCCACGACTGCAACTGCGGAAAATTGCAGTTAGGCCGGCTGCTGTTAGAATTCCGATCGCATCAGTCTCTCTGAGTAAGTTCCTTTGTGGGAGCCCAGGAAATGAGGCTAATAATTATTTTGATAATAATACCATAGCTGGAATATTTCTGGGGACACGCACTGAAGCTGAAGAAGAAAGGACCCATCATAGGGATCCCTAGCCATTTAATGTAGTTCGGGTCGTGGAATGAAATGTCATGGTCCGGGGGATTAAGGAGTCCACCAGAGCAAGAAATGGACAAAGTGGCATCTGGTCGTTAAGTCCTGAACGGAACTGAAAGTTGCGACCGAGAATGGTCAGAGTCGGACTTGGTACTAAAATATTTCATCACCAGAATGTGAATTGGACACGTGAATAGAGATTGTTAGAAAACCACCTGCGCTCTCCATTTACTCCAATAGTAGCGAAACCTCAAACAATAAAGTGGACCCGCGACACTCCCCACGTGTCACAACAAATGTACGATACGACTGGGCGATCGCAGCATATACAAATACAAAAGAAGGCAGAATGAAGAACCTGAGCAAAATACTGTATTTGAAGGTAAAATATATAGTGGAAAAGATACTACTACTACATGAATAATAAGGACATGAAAAGTACATGGAACGGACTCAAAGGAAGATTGTCCGGTTGGTTGATAGATACTGTTCCTCGGAAGTGCGACTCCGATTGATAATTCGTGGTGGAGCTGAAAAGGATTGCTACGGCAGTTAACCGACTGCTTGCCGATAATTGATGATGAACGCGTTATGCTTCAGTAACACTAGGAGAACACGTGCGTAGTCACGAACAGAGTTTTGTATCATGCTGTAATTAATTGTTCGTATTAAAACAAGTTGTACAATAATGTTATAGAAAAGTCGATAGAAGAGTAAGACACTCCAGAAGAACAAACCTCACATTCCTAATTTCACCCCAAGGATACATTGATCGCTTCCATCCGCAGGCTCCTATGTGAAAAGCTCCCCCTCCCCTCTTAGTTCACTGAAAAATTTGGTACACAGTAGACGCGGCTTGGCGAATCTCCATCTAGTCTCCTGGATAATATGCTGCATCATAGCTTTCCTATGTGGAACACGAAGTAGACGTCCCTCGGATGATCCAACTGTGTCTAATTTGGCAGTTTATTCGATACCAGGGCGTTGAAGTCCTCATCAGTAACACTACTGACTTGCGCTCCTTTCGGTTGACTTCACTACACTCTCGTGCTGATCGTCACATTTTATTTTATTTTATGGTGTTTGATTTATCAATATCTTGATGCAAAACATACATATTATCTTTACTGTACTGTAGCGTTCTGGACAACTCGCCACTCGGTTTGACTGTAGACCGTATTCATATTTCACTGGACCAGTTGGTTCATGATTTCTGCATCTTTTTATCTCTTTCACATTGTCCTTCCACCCTCTCCACGAAAAACTTACTGTTTGTCGAGGGGCTCCAGCCAGTACCGGTACCCAGCCGTTGTTTGGTTATCTGGTTTAGCCTCTATACCAATGATTATTAATATAAATTNTGGCATTCTAACTAACCTGCTTGGGTTATGCGAGTTTCGCTGACAATGTCAATGACCAACGAGGATGGTTATCGCGTCATTTGTTGGAGATGCGCGAAGCCCTCTAGAACGAGGTTTATGTCCTAACCAAAGTTCAGAAAAACCAGTGCCTTGACTGTTTCTCGTGGATTCACCATAGAGAATGCGACAATTCCTAACCGCACTGTTTTTCTATGATAGTGCTACCAAGCGATCAATCGCTTTCATTGGTTTTTAGTTGTTTGTGTAGAAGAGNGCCTTTGGCAAGACTGCTAGATGATTTGGTTTGTGGCACGTAAAGCACTCTTGAACTCTGGAAATAATGTGGAAAGATATGGATGTTGGATGTTGTTGTTGATTGGCCGTATGCGTCTCTTCAATCCTATTGGTCAGTTGTGACCATTTACCGTAATTTGACTGACCGCGTTGTTGTAATGATGACGCCTCCTCTTTCCTCATTGGTCGGTTGGCCTTCTTGGACCAACTGGAAACCAGTTTGAACCGGTTTCGAACTGGTTCTGGGTTGGTTTTGGACGGGACAGTTTTGGGTCACCAGTAGTTCCTTAGGTAATGATAGATTGGTTCCGGTTCTATATGTTTGTTTATCTAGTCCCTCCTGGAGTGTCATGCTTCGATGAATTCCCATATCGACTTTGTGGTTCCTGTTCCGATTATTCTTGTGTTGTCCAGTTCGAAGATGTGTTTTTTCAGCATCCATGTGGATTGTGATCTGGGACTTCTCCTCGTGTCTTTTGATTGCCAGTGTGTGTTCGTTTAATCGGGTCTTGAGTGTTCTGCTGGTTTGACCGACGTAGTATTTGTCACAGTCTCGACACTAGCTAAGTGTCAGCTTCTAACAGCAGAAGCTGAACTTGACATACAGAACTAAATCCAGCTTAAGAGAGAGAGAAGTCAAGGACCGGGGAGTAAATAAACCCTACGGCTTCAAACCCTCTCAACAATGTCAGAGGGTAGCCAACATAGCTCGAAGGAAACTCTTTTGTGTACACTCTACTATTACGTGTAGGAGACCCGAGGTTCTCTTCCCCCTGTACAAAGCCATAGTCAGGCCTCACCTGGAATATTGTGTTCAAGCCTGGGCACCCTACTTTCGGAAAGACATCGAATGTCTAGAGAGAGTGCAAAGCCTGGCTACAAGGATGATGGTGGGACAAAGAGGTAAGAGCTACAGGCAGAGACTCGAGGACATTAACCTGTTCTCTCTGGCAAGAAGGAGAGTAAGGAGGATCTCATAGAAGTCTTTAGGATCATCAACGGGCTCTCCGGACTTAAGTTTGAGGACATGTTCCAGTTCATGCCCTCAAGTGGCACTAGGGGACATAGTTTAAGGCTGCAACGAAGTCTTGTAAGACTGGACATTTGAGCCAAGTTCTTTACAAGTCGCGTAATACCTTACTGGAATAGTCTACCTGAAAATGTGTTAAGTTGTTAAGAGGGCATTAGATGACTGTTGGGCTTCTAACTTCCCTGAAACAGTTTGATTATAATTACTTATTGGTCCTGAGCGCCATTGCCCAGGACGTGATACTGCACCTTACTTTCTGCCTTTCAGAAAAAAACTGTTGACTCGCAGTGTTGGAAGCCACAGGAAAAGCCAACAACACATAAATCTGGACGCAAGATTGGCCCGGGCCACACATCGTCCTGTGCAAACTGAACTGAACTTTAATCTGTTTATGACGTTCGAAGAATCTTCTTTTGGAAGTCGATCCTTTGGTCTTGATAGGATAGCCTTTACTGTAGCCGTTCTCTTGTGTGCAACCAGAATTCCTGATGTATGTAATAATCTGGCTGCCATTTCCGGAATTACAGCAAATGGTCACAACTGACCAATAGGATTAAAGGGACGCATACGGCCAATCGAAACCCTCAAACAGAACTATATAAGCCTAGTCACAATGATGACCGGCACTTTCGCAAAGTTTCACTTATAATATTGCCTAGCCTGGCTACGAAACGTCTGCGAACGACCATTCCTCCTCGGAGAACACACCATCACGAATACGCTTGCACTCTCTTCGCATTTGCCCTCCGCTTGTCGATACCCACTTGTAGAAACTCATATGATGAATCATGGATAACTGCATAAATGTAACTCCCAAGTGAGTCCGAGTACTGCATAACCAAGCAAATCCCAAAACTTTAAGCTAAACTATTGATTCAAAAATTTATGCGTTAAAGGCTTATTACGGTGTCAGTCCCCTTGTCCAGGAATGTCATCACTTTCATTATCTCGTTACGTGTTAAAATACCGACAGTTGTAACTCCACAACGTACCTATTTTCTGAATTATTGTGAAAGGAGACAAACACTGGGCTTCTGGGGTGCTTGTCGCGGTGCTTTCTGTGTAGAATATGGGAGTCTTAGGTGATTCTAGCACCCGTTCTCACAGCATCTGCCTCGGTCTTGTGAGCAATTGAATGGTAGGAGCAGTTCAGGCATGTAAAGGGGGCACGATGCTTCTTCGCCGCTTCGCAACATTGTGGAACACCTGACCGAACAAACATACGAGTAGTTCGTGATTCGAACAAAATATGTAACACCTTGGTAAGCTGCTTTTAAGGAGTTTAAAGGTTGTTGGTGAACCTAGGGTTTCTCGAGTTATCAATGTTTCGTTCTTTTGCAGGACGCCTTCTGTCCCAGCTGCTCATGCTGCCAAGTTTCCCATGAGACAGGCGATAATGAGAGAAAACTCGCAACAAATTAGGAAATTGTATCGAACGTAAAGGCACTGCAAAGGTAAATAGGATAATTTAAGTGGGAGGACTCGACATTACGTGAGCCTTCAATTGTCTCCGGGTTCTCCGTCTGTGGTTTGGCAATCCTTCACTGTTGTGGTAATGATCGGATAAGCTGCAACGCAAAGGAAAGCCAGCTTCTTCAGAAATTCACAGTTCAAAATGCCCGGTCTAATTCAAATGATGTTTTCCTCTACACCAAAAACCACTGTAAACGATCTTGGTACGAGTTCAGGTCAACTCTCTCAATTCGGTAAAATTTGGTTCTCCTCCCAATCGACCAATAAACACGACCTCTTTCGCTGATGGTGAAAGGTAAGCTCCATCAATCAAATCTAGGGTGTGCTGATTGTTCATATCGGCCTCGTAACTAATCAAGGTCAAGACGATATAACATTTCTGCATTTTCATCACCACTCTCACCAATAAGTCTGCCTAGTTTCTGGTTCTTCGTAACACATTTAGCACATTATCTAATAACATCCTGGTAACGCGAAATGTTTGACCAAATAGAGAAACTTTTATCCGGGGTTTGAGGCTCTGCATTCCACAACGACATCAAATTATCATATGAATGGAAAAAGCTCCTCGGGTTGCCCTCCAATTGGGTTTTTTCCACTTATAATGCCACACGACCCAATCAACTTTTTACACGTTATTTTAACTGTTTGATTTCGTCCATTAAATGAATTGGTACTCCTGTGGCCTTTTCCTTTTATCTCGGTTGCGTTTGTGTGGTGGTTGTGTATAAAATGAACATTCTTGTTTCTTTGCATGATTGACAGCCTTTGTACAATTTTGACGCGTAATACAATTCGATTTGGAATATTCCGGTGTTTCGTTTCATACTCTGTACTAGGTCAGGTCAGGTCATGTATCACAGGACAAGAAAGGCTTTCGCCAACCAAGTGTCCAAATTCTTGCNTCCCAAAGCTTCAAACTCGTTTCAATCGCTGTCTTGCAACTGTTTTCCGGCAGAAAACTGGTTCCATTACGATATCTGTAAGGGAGATTAGTTGGGAAACAAGAAACATGTCAACTCTAAACAACCTCAGACCCCACTGCTATACTACTTCTGGGGATACTTGGGTCCAAACCATGTCTAACTGCCTCTTGAATTCGACTGTAGTCGCGCATTCCATCAGGTGCGGTGGTAGCTGATTCCATCTATCCACCACTCGGTTCGTGTAGAAGTTATACCGCACATTGGTTCTAAGAGCTTTAAACTGTGTTCCCTTGTGACCTCTACGGGCGCTCTGGTGAACAAACTTTCGACGCTTACGGCAGTGANCCCTAAGACGTCTTCTTTCCATAGAAAAGAGGTCTAACGCTACAAGCCTTTTTCATATGACCTGCCCCTCATGCTCGGGACCATCCGAGTGGCTAATCTATGAACCTGCTGGATGCACTGGATGTCTCTCTGAAAGTAGGCTGCCCAGACCTGGACACAGTATTCTAGATGGGGTCTCATCAGTGCCTTATACAGCGGGATAAAGACTTCTACCTTTCGAGTGGTCAGTGCATTTCTCAACTGGAATAGTTGACCTCTCATCCTATGTGCTGCTGCTTTGCACTGTTCGCCTGGCTTGTAATTTTCGGAAACTACTATCCCTAAGTCCTTGGTTTGGGCTACGCGCGTTAGTTCGGTGGTTTCCGAATCCGTGCTTACACTAATTGGACCACTGAAGCTAACCGGAGTTAACGGC
>UZAN01050615.1:8671-20142 GCA_900618425.1 Echinostoma caproni
TACATTGGATGCCATTTCTTCTTTAGTTCATTTCATTTGTAAGTTCTTTAACGAGAAAACCAAATATGCGTAGTTTTTGATTATTCTTCCACTTTTGACTCGGTGTCCCGTCCGCTTTTACTTCACAGGCTCCAATCGTTCGGCTGCCCCCGCTTCTCTTTTTGTATAGCTTGATGATTACTTTTCGTAAAAGTAACAGTAGGTGAAATTAGGAAGAAGACAGTCAACGGTATCACTCAAGAGCTCTGGTGTACTTCAAGGTGGTGTCTTATCACCTCATCTTTTTGCGACTTATATCAGTGATTTGCCTATTACTCTCCCTGTACGACATTTTAAATATGCTGATGATATCATTTCTGTTTCCGTATTTAACCAATCAAAAATCGTTGAATATAACAGTTATCCCACGTTGTTTCGAATTCCACTGCATCCGGTCTTCCTCTTAATCCGGAAAAATGCCTGGAATGTATTTTTACTTTAAACCGGTCCTAATCTCCCTCCGACACTACAGATTCAGGGGAAGCTGATGAGCAGGGTCAGCCATCTGAAGTACTTGGGTGTCACACTTTCGCTGGTCTTCATATACCCAAACTGTTGCTCAAACGCTGAAAGTTCTCTCCTTTCAGATAAGATTGCGCTACTTCTGTTCTGATTTGTCGGTGATAAACGTTTTTGTTCAACAACGTGTCCTCCCTATAACGTTTTACTGCTCCCGTGTAATTTTCCCTGGTTTGCTTAAGGCCGATTTCTATTTGCACGTTTCACGTCACACTTTACTCACCTTTTCGACGATAGTGAACTTTTGACGGAAAGCTTGCATATAACTCGCTAAAGTTTCAATACAATACAACACAATTCATTGTAAAACGTTGAAATAAGCGCCGACACCAACATCTTGAATGAAACCAACTGGGAATTCTTCGTGCGTATAAACAAACATTGAACACAAGCATATCTCTAGGGATACAGTGAGAGAAGTTAGCGTTCAAAGTGGCAGCGACAGATGATTATTCAGAACAACAAAACCATAATGAACACGCACGGCGGAGCGTCATTCTCACCGGATGGAGTTGGTGTCTCAGCCACTTCTGCTGCTTTCGGTGCACCGCCGCGAATGGCTTTCGGTGCCGTTTCCTTTCGAGAAGTCTGTGTTGTTGGTGGTGGTGCCATGGCTGCGACAGCCTCACGGGCTTTTTCCAAGTGAGGCATCACTGCGTCCTTCGAGGTCGCTTTAAGTTTGTTCGCCAACTTGGCCACGCCTTCCCAACCGAGGACACGAATCAGCTGCGGTAGAATCGCTTGAGCTTGTTTACGTGCGTCAGGATTACGGTCCTCCAATGTGGCAAACACGTAGGGCATCAGCGTCGGAGTCAAGTCAGAGGGAAGCCGACGTTGATGATTGGCTGGTAGTTCGGAGAAGCCACCAGACAGCCAACGAAGGAACTCAGTACGTAAGAAAGCGTTTTCTACCTTGAAAAGTTTAATACAAAAAGCACGGATTAAACATCACAACAATAAGCAGTGGGAATTGAAAGTCCCCTTCGGCAGTTTTGCGTCATACACTCAGGCAGAAAAGGAAGAGGTTGCTTTGAAATTTAGCTACTCAGTATAAAGCAAGTAGAGAGCAACTAGGAAGAAGTGAGTCTCACCTTAAGAGCATCTCCGATTACTTCCGGTTCTATCATAGTGGCAAAAGGAACACGTGACTGCCAAGCTGTGAGAGCACTATTTGCAGCCTCGCGAATTTGTGGTTTCGAATCACCCAAGCAAAGGAGCATAGGCGGCTCAACAAATCTGTGCAAAAGAGAACCGGGAAACCGGATTCATACAACAGACAAAGCACGAGGGATATGATCAATAGACAAAAGACTAACCTGGATTGATGAGGGGGGAAGAATCAAATTTTACTGCCTATCACAGTCGAAAATGTAAACCTAGTGGCCGCCTGGACCCTCTGTTTAGTCATGATAGAAGGTAACCTAAGCGAGTGAATTTAGTGGCGGACCTTATATATATTTTATATATTTTCACACACGTCTGAATCCAGACTGTGTGCCAAACAAATCATAGTACAATAGTCTTTATGAAAAAAACGTTCCATGAGTTGCACGTGGACGGACTACTGTCAGGTTTCCCAGGCCTAGGCAGGTGAATTTGCTTGAGGAATCCACAACCGAAGCCTTTGGTTAACCAGAGCCTGACCAGCAAGACAGTGGGGCGGTGTTTAAAAACCGCCGGTAGCCGGTGTCCAGTTCGTAGGATCATGCGCCATTTGGATGGAGTCAAAGTCCAAGGTGCACAGCTCGATGCCAAGTCGAGCCGGTGACCACTGCCACAACCGAAATGTGTGCGTTTGGTTCGTACGCCTCCTTGTGGTTGATTTGGAATCAGGGTTGTTGGCCAACTCCCCTAGGTGAACTACTAGTGGTCCACCAACCCGATTATAGCCCCGTATGTCGGCTTTCCGTTCTCTCCTTGGGTGGGAAAACACTTCCACCACGAGAAGGCAGTGAGTAGTGGTGGACCTTAAAAGGTCTGAATAACCCAGATGTGACAATAACACGACCAAAATCACGGATTTTTCAACATCGTCTGTCACTGCTTTAGGTCCCTTCACATCAACGCACATGGCGCATTGTTGTGTAAATTTCAGACAGAGTGTGATTAAAAAGTCGTATTTATCTCCTCCCTGTGCTGATTAATTTTGTGCTTTGACGTTGTGGCAAATGTTTGACAAAAGCTAAAATGACGACGTTTGTGAGGCAAACAACGAGTTGAAGGTGGTGTCAACACATTCTTCGTGTAAACTGATCTGACATTTTGTCTACTAGATCCACAAAAATATTTTTTTAAATACAGATCACGAAAATAAAAAGTAGGGCGATGAATACACTTGGTCGTATGACGCCTAGATGATTTCCATACAGGAAACTGCATAGTTTAAGGGATTTGCTTGGTGTTTGTAAAATAGGTCCGTCAAAACAATGGACTTGGTTGGAGAAGCGTAAGATACGTAAGATAGTCTCAAGCCGGTCAGCAGCGGACCAGCTTACCAGCTTAACCGATTTGGAGGGGAGAGCTGGAATCATGGACCTCACTCAGGTCAGAAGCTTGTCAGAGAGAGCTACAGAACTCAGAAATGTCAGTTCAAAACCATAGATAGCATCATGACCATCCCTAAAGAAATCACCTACCTGACATATTTAGCCGCATCCGCTTTCGGTAGAGCTTTCGCAAAATCCGTAAGTAATTGAAGCGCAATCTTGCACAGATTCTTATTCACGTCTCCACAAACCTTGGCCACAGCGGTTAACGGTTCCTGGAGTCCACCATTTCCACCCTCGATATGCTTGGCTGCGCTAAGCACGTTTTGTATTCCGGTCAGACCTTCTTGTCGTTCTTTCCATGCCTTACTGGAGAGCAGTGTCAGCATATCTGGTGTAATTTGATCACTGAAAACAGGAAGATGTGAACACATGAGGTACTAGTTTCGTACAACCGTGTCACAAGCTTAGAATCGAATGAATCACAAAAACATGCTGTGATAATGGAACTGAATCAACGGGGGAGAGTGGGGTTGGGCCAAAACTTACGAAACTCGACGAATGCGTCACACAAGCTGAAATTGATGCTTACCGAATGTCCACCCGAGGAAGGAGAGCTTCTGTATCGATCTCCTGAACTTCAGTGACAGCAGCCTCTGTCTCATCTTCCTCGCCATCTTCAGCAGCTGTCGATGGCTTAGTGGTTCGGACACCACGAGTTGGAACCGGGGCCTTTTGGCCAGCATTTTTGTCAAACTCTGCGGACAGTAGAGCCACGACGGCTGGTTTTTCGTCCGCGAACAAGTTGCGCAATGCATCACCCATGAACAAGTGAACAGTGCTAGCCAATGTGAGACTGGCTTGTCGCACGGCAGGGTTTGTTGCATTTAATCCAGTCCGAATGGTAGTTATGAGATCCTGTGGACGAAGTCTGTAGAAGTGTTAAAATCACGTGATAGAGATCATCATTGGGATACAACAATGGCTGATGAAAGAAAAAATCGCGCCTAATGCACCCCTACAGAATGTCTCAGACGTCAAACATCCGGTGAACATAGTACATATAATTTCGTGAAAAAGCAGTAATAGCAATTTCAATGTATGAAAAAATGAGATATCTTGAGAAGATCGAGAGGGTAGACAAGAACCGAATTATTTATCAGGACTTGGGATCTTGACACAAACCAAATGTTCACCGTAACATCTATGAAGAGAAAAGGTAGTCGTAGTCAAGTAATACTTCCCCCAAAAACGTCATCGTGGTGGATCGCTTTAATCAGCGTTGAAAAGTTTTCTCGAAAGACATCATCATCACTGTATAGCGAACTTCACTGATCGCTGCCAAACTCGTATTGCATACAACGTTAGTGAGAATGTGTAAGGAGGAAAGGAATTCGACCTAATTATTATATAATTACCATAATTTTCATATACATCCAAGTTCAGATCGCGTGCGCGGTCAAACGTCCAAGGTGCCTAAATATACCTCGATGCCCAACCCAGTCGGTGACCACTACCATAACCACGACAAGTTAATAAACCGCAACGGGATTGGACGAAGTAAATCAAATTGGTGGATAAAAGGCAGTCTACTCTCAAAGAAGATCCGGCGGTTGAAACCGACTGATTTCGGGAGCCACAGTGAACTAGAATTCCAGTACTACCTTGTTCAAATGTAATTTTAACCTGAAATTCAATCACAGAGAATAAGTGCCGAATGTGACCGTAATTATCTTGCAATTCAAATCCACTTCAGGTAATTAATTAAACATATCAAGGAACACCTGTGTCGCGAATAGTTATTGCACTTGTCAGTCGGTCAGTCAGTAAGTTGAGCACGAAGAAGTGGTTTCAGAAACAAACAAAAAAATCGATTGTCTGATAGTTGTCTAAAAAACTGAAACAATCGATAACATATTCAAAACGGAAATTATTCATTGGAATCAATTTACCATGCTTCAGTAATCGAACAATGATTGGTTCCGAAACCTGAAAAGGATTACTGCTCTTGCGAGATACTACTCACTTGTGAGTAGTACGCAAAAAGATGCGATCAGCGGATCCTTTCGACTACCAAAAATGAACAAGACCTAGTGGAGCAAACTGTTGCTATTCGGTACGGTGAATACAGCAATGTGCATCTGACAGTGGACCGTTATATTACATATCCTGTGTGTTTGTGGGATTCCTGCAAACTTGTAACAAATGGGATATTTTGTTAGGATCGACAATTTTAACCATATTCCGACCGTTACTGGCAATAAACAACTATCCTCGACCGAGACCACCTGTTGGAGTTATTACACTATGAGACGGGAAAAGCGGGGAAATAATCTATGCACAGTACACGATGCGAGCCCATTTAATGATACGGCACAACTTACTTCAGTCCGAACTCCTGGACAGACTGGTTTAACCAGAGTAGCGAGTCGGCTTGAGTTTTAGGATTTTTTGCCTGAAACACCGATTGCAAGATTTGCGGACCGACCATTTCGTAACTGGAACGTTCGGCCAGTATGGTCAGGGTGCTACGAACCACATCACCCACTTTGGCGTCCCCGATTTTCTCCAACAACTCCGGGACCAATAGTTCGGCGAGTGTGGATGATGCAGACTTACTAGCCTCCAGTGCATATTGTATGTGTTCCACACGGAGTCGCAACACCTGAGAGAACCGATCGGTAGAACCAACAGAGTCAGCACACATGTGGACGGTCATAAGGCAGAACAAAAATTTTCATTAAATTATTACATCACAATTCAAAGAGGCGTTCGTTGCTAGTGCCAATCTCTCAGAAATTTCTCTTACTAGTATTAGCGGCAACTTTGGTCTCGTCCGGTTTAATACCACACCGAACCTAGCGAGGCCTTATGTGGTTCTTCATGCCAAGTCCCAGGGCTTAGGTTACCGGTTTCCATAAATGAACAACAGGTTCTCGTGAATATGGGGTTTACCCCGTCCGCAATTAATCACACTAAAGTGCGTAGTAAAAAAGAAACCATAACATTGATCCTATACACGAGTAAATTCAGTCCTACTTCCATGTTGTATTCAAGATTCGAACAAAACCCACAGTAACATGCACAACTTGATTACTGTCTTTTCATCTCCGCCTTATTCACACTCAGTTAGTTTGACTTCAGGCCTACACTGTCTGACCACAATTTCGGCGAACACCAGTTCCAATCTAGGCGGCTGATATTCTGCGTTATATCCTAGTCTCCGGACCAACTACGCAAAAATGTGATCTATTGATACTCTGCGTAAATTCTTCACCAACAAGGACAGCCTATTACTTACTTTACTGTTTGCACTGGTTGTTTCCTCCTTACGACGAGCAAGTTTCAGCCCTATACAGAGGTTCCACCTCACAAAACCCGAATTATCTTACACTCGAACAACACTACAGTCAAGTGTTGGATGCAGCTTCATTCCCTTCCATCTCTTCTTGATTGGGTTTACCTTAAAGCCTTGTGACTTGCCTAATTCTAATTAAAAGTTATTAAAAGTTGAAAATGTTATTCACACCTGAAAGTTAATAATTTTCAATTTTTTCACAGCTGAAAGTTGACATTTCCGTCTGTTCCCATTTCCTGGAGGTTGGTTGAGTGGTAAATTATGTAAGGGTTACTGGTCTTAATCCGTATGTCCAAGGACACCGGAATTACCGGGTCCATTGCTAATGTTCTGACGGGGTGGTGCATGGGTCCCTCATCAAACTTGGATGAACCCAAACATTGGGAAAATCTCCGGCAACAGGCTTAAAGTGCATGCTGATCTTTAACGAGCGAGACAACGGTAATTTCATAAGTGTCCCCGCCTCTATGCAACCACCAGAGGAAATACATAGCGATGACAACGGTTCGGGCAACAATGGGGAAAAGTTAACTAGACAATGACTGCGTGCTGAATTGATTCAGTGATAACTCAAGACATAAACTGATGTACGATTACAACTGCGATGACAAATGATAACATTCTTACTTGAAAGTTAGTGTCTTTCAGACCGGGTTTACGCAGCACGATACGACATAGAACCTGAAGAGGGCAATCAGTGATACTTCCGAGTGCCTTGGTTTTTTCGACCAATTCAGTCATCCCGGCAAATCGTTCTTTCCATTCAGGGACGCTCAATTTGTTGATTAACTCCTCGCCAAATACGCTACAATGCACAGGAAGTGCGAGGATCAAATAAAGACATTTTGTAGCACAGTCACGTAACTAATTAAGCGCCCAATCAGGACACAGGAGGCTAAGAAGGTTTTGGTTCAACAGTTCGATTACCACGAGGGAATGATCCACAACAGAACAACGAGTACATTATCATGAAATAGTGTGGTGACAGGCCACCATTAGGTGATAAGCAAAACCAGGGGACGGTAAAAAGCGCATACAACAAGTCACATGAATGAAGTCAAACCGTCAAAGAATGCCCCTAGGTCTTCACCCTTTTCTCACATTCCTCAACTCCATGCACCAATACGGCATGTAGTTTCTCTGCGCAACGCGAACCACAACTCATAGTTAGGGTAAGTGACAGAGATGTCCACCAATCAATAATAAACTGTGAATCACCTAATCCGTAGTTTATGGGTCAGAATTTGCTGTGTTCCATTCTAGGGGGGAACAAAGCACTGTTTTTGTCAGTTTATCTATCAGAACGATTTGTCGAAAGGTAGAACGTTCTCTTCACGCTTTACAGCAATATTAAAAGATTAAATAAAAGAAGAAATTGAAAAATATGCCCGACTTAATATTGGTCTTCTTTAGATCAAAAAAGGACGTATATGCACCTTATGTTAAGTAAACAAAGGGGTCAAATTATAGAAAGTAATCAGTCGCGCATAAATGGAATAAAAGTGGAAAAAGTGGGAAGCACTGCAGAGCTGCTTTCATCTCGTTGAGTATTAACGTTTTTCCCAACCTATGGACTACATTGGATGCACATAAGGGGCTTAAATGAGTCTAATGAAACTAGCCATTATCATCGCCTTGCACATCAAATCTTCTATATCGCACCCCTGAGAAGTAGAATTTTCCAATATCCTCCTACTTGTGCGAAAACCCAAACAGCATGCGTAATAATGCAGTTTCTGGATATGCAACGCCGCATCCCTCAATATGTCGCAGATCCTGATACGTACTCACTTGAATGCTGACCGATGTTCGGGAGGACCAGCGGACAACCACCATGGAATGCTGTGTTCAGTCGACGGTGTTTCACCTGGTGCGACGCGTTCACGGCAAGGTTCACTGATTGGATAATCCTTGCGAGGAAGGTACATCGATGCAAGTGATCGGAAACAGTGTTACTTGACGTCAAAATGTGCGTGGACACCGGTGTTTAAACACCGACAGTCTATCTTTGTACTGTTTTCTTAATGGTCAAGTTCCTGCTCCACAAAACGCAGAACTGGACAAACTGCTGCATCAAACACTCGACCCCTCACAAACAACCAGATGTCACGACGATGTCCCAGATGTCTTAAGTTCGAAAATGCCAAACGAGTCTTCTGTATACGAGTTGACACTTCATCCGTCATGCGTCCATCAGGTGTGATATAGCTGCTCAGATAGCAAAACTTATCCACCTGCTCTATTGCTTCCCCAGTTAGAGTGAGGCTCTGTGCTGGACAAACCCAGTCTTGTAGTAACATTTTACACTTTGAAGGTGCAAAACCCATAACAAACATGGCTACGCTGGCAGTCAAACTATCCAGAAATGCTTGCAACTTATCCGCATCTTCACTTAGTAGCACAATGTCGTCTGCATACTCCAGATCAGACAGTCTGCCACCTGAGGTAAATTGATACCACTATCCTAGCACAAGGATGGGGCTGTTTCCATAACCAAATCTATAACAAAGTTAAATGGAAATGAGAGAGAGGGCAAGCCTGACAAACACCACTTTCTGTGGTGAATTCGGAAGAAAAAGTGCCGTAAGCTCGGACTCGCCTTCAGCTATCAGTATAAAGCGATCGTAATAGTGAAATTAACTTCTCGGGCACACCCTACAGGGAAAAGCGACGCCAGAGCTTAGAGCGGTCGACTGAGCCGAAAGCCAATTTCAGATCCAAGAAGATAGAGGTGGGTCTACAAGAGGAGTGTCTGTGTTCTAGAATTTGACGAAGAGTGACGATATGGTCTATACAACCTCGATCATGTCTAAAACCAGCCTGGTTCTTACGCGTACACCGTTTGCGTGCGGCAGACAAAACGGTAAATCGGCATGATAACCGATTCACATCATTTCGTTGCAACCTCTTCCCTCTCCCACAATGAGCCCAAGAGTTTCCTTAACTCCGAAACCAATGCTGAACTTCCATCCTTAAAAACGGATAAGGACAGCCCGTCTGGGCCAAAGGTTTTATGCCTTTTGAGATAGCTTAATTCCTGGGAAACCTCCAAAATTATTGTCAGTGCTTATATCAATTATTGGCATTTTGCACTGGCCGCGAATAACACTTCGGATCTTGATGGCCCACGGTATTGGTCTAATTTTTCATGTTCGAACACTACCATTTTTTCAACATCACTCCGTCGGGAGGAGACGATTGAAATACAACGCAAACGGTATTCATTTGTTCACCAATTGCGTGTTCATCGAATCAGAACATTTGCGTTTGGGACATGCGCAATGCGGTGTCATTCTGCCGGTACGATAACGTACTCCCACAATCTCAGATTGCTGACAAGCTGTCAACAGAAATTATTTATTCCCGTTTTGTATAATAAAAAAACCCGGATCAGTTATCTGTCTCTCGTTCGAATAGCTCACATCTCACTGGAAGCTGCAGCAAGCGGTAGAAAAAACAAAGTAAAACGCATTTCTGAAAACCCAAATTGCAAAAAAACCAGTGATGACCATAAGAGGCTGATGTATCACGCGGGGAGTGGCTTGACTGCCTGTTCGTGTGCCCTGAGGGCATGGTCATGTGATGTGATCACGATGGATTGAAAACAAGATAAAACAGAACAAGGGCAGATGTCAAACATTCAAACTCTAACGTATACACAAACCAAACAAACCCAAATCACAGCGGACTTTTCGCAAGATAATCGGAACCCTGATAACCATTGCATCGAGTGGGATGGGTGGCAATAAGAGAGCTGCTGCTCAGATATCCAATTCTTTGTTTTTCGTGTCCAACTCTCCGTCTTCGTCGCTTCTTACGACCTGTAACAGTCCCTCAAGCAACTTGGTTGCCGCTCGCAAAAGGTCGTTGCCAAATGGTTCTGGAAGTAACTTATCGTGAAATACATTGCATATTCTGAAGCTTCGCTAATCATTGAATCTGGGACGTCTTCACCATGAGGATTTTGATGCAAGTGGGTCAACAACCTTGTTCGGTGATTACAGTGGATCGTGAGATGATGGATGCCTGCTGTATATTCGAGACGCGAATCCAGGATCATAGTACCAGAAGCACCGGATTGGTCTTCGAGGTACTTCCTCCGCATATCAGCCAATGACGAAGCTTGCTCAGCAGGTCAGCGTGGAGTACGCATTGTACTTGACAATAGAGCCGAGGCGTCATTAACCAATGGGATCCCCATAAACAGTCGATGTGTGATGCGGCTCTAGGGGTTCATCAGTCTCCGGAAGGAAGGTATTTGTTCATCACATTGGTATATGCAGCGACTAATCGCGGTTCTGACGCACAAAAAGACGAGTTCTACGACATAGTTACCGAACTCTTTCGGTTGAGTCGAAGCTTCGATATACCTGTTCATGCAGGCGATTTCAATGCACAGGTTGGAATACTGAGCGCATCGGAAACTTACCTAGGCGGTCGTTGCGCTCGGCCCTGCCAACGAACGGACAACGGTCGACTTCTTCAGTTTTTGCGCAAAACCATGACTTGGTCCTACCCAGCACTGAATGAAGACGCAGCTCTCTCGACGTACATCAACGTAACGTTCCCAATTAAACCGATACCCTAACTCAACTCAACCACTATAGAGCAGTGAGTCACCGTTGGCATCGATGAGTACAAAATCGTAGGTCCTATTGAACCAGCTGCGTTCAGTTTGACCACGTATTAGGTTTGACGCAGTTCACACTATTCGAATCACTCACGGATCGACGAAAACTTGACCATCGCTAATCTGACCCATTCGTACAGGCTTGCAGTCAACCAGAACAAGGGAGGGAGCCAAGTGCACCCCGGCATAATGAGGTAGATGAGTGGTAGCGGAATCAGATAGGTCGAGCAATGCATCCCGTTGTGAATGTTATTTGTGTAGGCTTGAGCCGCTCGAGCCGTCGGATGAATTGGACCTCAGAAGGCAGGAGCCCTAACCGAGAAAAAAGCCGAATACCCACCTGAAATGATCAGAACTGAGTGGCGTCTGCAACGTCACCTCCCGAAGAGCCTGAAGAAGGACCCTGTTAACTCGTGGGTAACAACAGCTAATGAAATGG